>OMLF01055979.1:17816-50902 GCA_900302615.1 Holocentrus rufus
AGGCAACATAAAAACTGATAGATCATGACAAAAAAAATTAGGTGAAAACAACAAAAAGGTATGTCATAACCAAATGAGGCCCATGGTTTAGAGTCAATTACAAAAATTGTGAACAGCAAGAAGCTTCTAAAAGGATTCCAGTGTTACGGACTCCAGTATCCCACATCAGTCAGTGTTAACAGTCAGCATTATAAAAGAAACATCGCTCAGGCTGCTTGTTTCACTGTCTCTTGTTACTCACAGCCTTTGCTTCACGTGATGGGATTTCCCTTTTGGAAAAGTTTTCTCTATTTTGAAAAGGATATTTGAGGATTCAGACTATAATGGCAACAGCGACTGCCCCTTCTGGCACCATGAGTTTTTGTTTGTTTGTTTTTAGTTGATTTTACTCCATTGTTGTCATTCTGGTAGACTAGAGACCCAACTGGAGTCACACTCAGACTCCCAAATGTCAAGATTCAGTTCAAACAACTGAACAATAAATGTCTGAACATTTTTTTAAAATAAGATCAAGCACACACACCTAAGTTTCACCTTTACTAACAGCTTAGTGTAGTGGAGAAAAATAGTCAAATTCTCACATAACTTTCCCTTTAAGTTTCTTTTATTCCAAAGTAGCATCAGACTGTTTGGTTTTTATCTTCATTTAAGATCATTTCCCTAACACGCTGATCATGCTCATTGGCTCTGTCCCACTTTTGATGTAGTTTTTCTTCTGGTTCGTATCTATATAGGTCAGGATGTTTTACCCTCCAATTTGCTCAAACCCTGAAGGTTAAAATCTGTCTGGCAGGATCAAGACAGTGACGTAAAATGCTGCTCACTCGTGAGTGAGATAACCTGAAAGTCTTTAGGCCGGAGCATCCTCTGCTGTGGCTTTCCCCCAGTTGACCCCTCAACCCGGAGGGATTACGGATTTATCACTTCCGTCAAATCTCACCAAATTAGGCTGTGACAGTACGAGTTCTGCAGAAGCCCACTTGCTCAAATAAGCTGCTTTAGGACTTCACTGTCCTCTCATGCCTACCAAAGTTCACTTCCTTATTTAAGAAGACCTCAATATATGTATTAGTGAAAAAAGATGACACTTTCACATAATTCTCCAGCATTGGATTTGCATTTCCAAACTTGTCATGTATGCATTAGACAGCCCTGATGTGCTGCAGCACTATGTATGCAAATCAGCAAGGAAATGCCCCCAAAATTAATGCTTGCTCTGTTTTTTTGCAGGGGATCAAACAATCATTTGAGATGATCATATTGTGTGTTGCTGTCATTTCTGCATGACCTCAGCTGAAAATGAGTAGACAACATTAATGGTTTTTGCAGCACAAAGACAAGGTGGTGCATCAAATAAGTGGTCCGCTCTTCTCAAAAATGTTGACCTGTTTTGTTTTGCTTTTTGTCTCATTTTGAAGTTCTCATAAAATAAACAGCCTCCTTTTGACATTTTGTTCCATCCCCATTAAGTATTAGGTCCGCATCAAAGGTCTGATGCATAATCCCCGTTTAAAGCGCTAGTTGGCAGAAATCCTCTCTCAAACAAGATTATTCAGGTCTTTTGTCTTTTGTGTCTTAATCTAATTGGCTGGTAGTGTTAATTACCGTTCAGAAAAAAAAAAAAAAGTTTGTTGGTTTGACACTCAGAATATTGACACATGGCACATCTTGGCCGGATTGGACGGATGCTCTAATCCCATCAAAGCCTCTAAAGTGTACGTATAAAAAGCTAATGGCAGATGCATCACCAGTCACCCAGGGAGGTTGCAAGTGACAAGGTAGACCATTGATCTCAGACCTCCATTCACAGTCAGGATGGCAGAGGACTGGGGAAATGCAGCATTTGCTGCTAGGCGGTATAATGAAGACACAACAAGGGGATCTTCTTTCACTTACACTAACAGCAATCACACCAAAGGTACAGTATGATCATGTTTTTGTTTACAGTGATGTGTGAATAATTTGATGGTCACCTAAATTGGACTTTTATTAAAACCAGCAACAGTAGGGATCATAAGGGAAAGTAAGAAGCTAGAACATGAAATAATGTAAATTGTAGATTTTTGTACACAGTTGTGGTTTCCATAGGGGGATTTATTTATTCATTCATTCATATATTTAATTTATTTATTCATTTATTTTTTAAGTGAATTTATTAAATCTGGTCTGAAATGTAACAGTGAACCTTTTTTAATGGCACACTGTGCTTAATTTTAGGAAATTATTTATATGACATTAGCTACAATTTAAAAACTGGGGAAAACTGTGTGCTCAATTAAATCATTGAAACTTGAATCACAACTTTTTTTGAGAGAGAGATTTGCTTTTAAAAAATTTAAAAATGAAATTACAAGTATTAGACAGTTCTGTATTATTATTAATACTGAGAAGCCTTTTATTCTGTTCATAGATCACAAACATAAACTGTTAAAAACATTTAAACATTCTCTTGACTCAGATTTTTTATTTTTCTGCCATTAAAAATCTATATTGCTTTCAAATCTGTGCAGAACAAAGCTATCTGTACCTGAAAGTTACAACATTACATGGGAGACTTTGCTGCTTTCTTTCAGATCCCTTTGAGGGCCCAAACTACCACATTGCTCCTCGATGGGTTTACAACATTTCAACATTGTGGATGTGCTTTGTGGTCGTTGCATCAGTCTTCACCAATGGTCTCGTCCTGGTGGCCACAGCAAAATTCAAGAAACTCCGTCACCCTCTCAACTGGATCTTGGTCAATCTTGCTATTGCTGATCTTGGAGAGACAGTTTTAGCCAGCACCATCAGTGTTTGCAACCAGTTTTTTGGCTACTTCATTCTGGGACACCCAATGTGCGTCTTTGAGGGCTACACTGTCTCTGTTTGCGGTAAGAGATGTCAAAATGTATTTTTTTCCTTTTGATGGACAGTGTCTCTGTTTAAACGTTCTCATGTGTAAATTTGTGAGTTCATTACCTCTACTGACTATTCTGTTTCTTTATGCAGGTATTGCTGCTCTGTGGTCCCTCACTGTCATCTCCTGGGAGAGATGGGTGGTTGTGTGCAAACCTTTTGGAAATGTCAAGTTTGATGGCAAATGGGCCACAGCTGGAATTGTCTTCTCCTGGGTTTGGTCAGCAGCTTGGTGTGCACCCCCCATTTTCGGATGGAGCAGGTGGCGAAGTGTTTTTTTTTTTCCTTCATGTTTATTTCAGAAAAAGACCTTCCGTGTTTGAATTTATTAGCCAAAGCATAGACTAATAAAAAATTCTTCCATCAGATACTGGCCTCATGGACTGAAGACCTCCTGTGGACCTGATGTGTTCAGTGGAAGTGAAGACCCTGGAGTCAAGTCCTACATGATTGTTCTTATGGTCACATGTTGCTTCCTGCCCCTGGCCATCATTATCCTCTGCTACTTGGCAGTCTGGATGGCTATCCGTGCTGTGAGTTATCTTACCCACAATTTTACTGGCCTGTTTATTGCTTTACAAACGTTTTTTTTTTCTTTTAACCAAACTCAGGTAGTAGTCTAGCAGAATTTTATATGTGTCCATTTATCTATCACAGGTTGCCCAGCAACAGAAGGACTCAGAGTCAACCCAGAAGGCTGAGAAAGAAGTATCCAGGATGGTCGTTGTGATGATTGTGGCATACATTGTGTGCTGGGGACCTTACACTTTCTTTGCCTGCTTTGCTGCGGCCAATCCTGGATATGCCTTCCACCCTCTGGCCGCTGCTATGCCTGCCTACTTTGCCAAGAGCGCCACTATCTACAACCCAATCATCTATGTATTCATGAACAGACAGGTTGGTACAACAATCTCATGCAAACTAAGTAAGAGTATGCACACCATGTGTTGCGCTCAGATAGTGTTTATATTTGCGCGTTTCCGGCAGAGCCCTTCTTCAGCGCGCTACAAGCCAACGAAAAAAAAAGCAAATATAAATACTGTGATTACAAGACATGATGTATTGCATGACGTCTTTACTTGCATTTTGCGTTCCTTTTTTTCTAATCTTTTTGCTGAGATGTGCGTGCTAATGGCATCCTAAGTTACAACAATCTCCAACTTTGTGTCAAAATCTAATGTTCTAATTTAATTTGATCATGCTCTACTCTTCTCTCTCCATCAGTTCCGTGTATGCATCATGCAGCTCTTTGGCAAGACAGTAGATGATGGCTCTGAAGTATCCACATCAAAGACAGAGGTCTCCTCGGTGGCTCCTGCATAAACCCTCACCTTTCACTTTTTGGGGAAAAAAATCCGAGGACCAATGTGACTTGTACATTAACTATTCTTTATTTCCTCATTTTTTTCATTCCCGACACCTGTTCCGAACATTTCTGCGTTGTTCTACACATTTTTACAAAGCGTAACAAGCAAGAATCGAGAAAATCATTATGAGCCACACAGTTTATAGGTGGGAATGACGCAATATGTGGAAAATGAGAGCGGTTATGTTTGTATGTATCTATGTAAAGAGAGTTTCAGTCGCTTTACAACGGCTCATTCAGCCTTGATAAAATTAAGAGTCATCGGAACATGATTCCGGTGTCAGTGACAAAAGATATCAATTCTGTGAATGCATCATTTTGCCAGTCTTTTTCAGCAAATCTAGACTTGTTGCAAATAAAAAAAAAGAAAAAATATAGAGCAAATAAAGCATCATACACACTGTTATATCACTGTTATTTTTTTAGATGTAAATAAACATGTGAAGCAAACTGAAAATGTTGCAAAGTCTTACTTTCAGTGCATTTTATGACTATTGATTGCCTGGGGAGAACACCTGCAGAAATTTTTGCATATTCAGATAGCAACATTGATGAGACAGCAAAAATAACATCAATCCAAAGCCTTGAGTAATCCTCTTTCCTTGTTAATTGCTTGTCATTGTTAATGTTATTTTCGTTGCTCACATTAGAGTTCACCTTGCATGTTCTCAGGTTTAAATGAGGTCACATAAAACAAAGAAACACTACAAGCTCTGCATATTTAGTCATTCAGATAGAAGTCTCAAGCTGCTGCTGGGTCGTGTGGGCCGTGCCTGTTTGTTTAGTTGTTTGCTGATGCAAGAATAAGTACCATAAATAAATGGAACAAAAATATAACCTCCAAAGGAGAGAGACACAGATCGGTGACAGTATGAACATGCATGCTTGCTTGTGCTTAAGCTTTGTGTGGATTGTTAGTGCCACAAAAATGACACATACTTTTTAATTAGAACACCCCTCCAGCTTAATGTTGGTTTTAAAATGAGATAACCCATCTTCTTAGTGTGTGCATATCCTGTATTATGATTTTGTTGAGACAATATTTCATTTTGTCAGATCAAAGTTCCCCAGCATAGCAAAAATGACCTGGGATGTGGGCTGGCCTCCCATCACATCATCAGTACCCCCTGCTGGCTGTTCTTGCCAGTTACTCAGTGTAACTCAACACTAAATCACATGATAGTTTAGCAGCAGGTATTTTTTAGCTGCTGTCAATAGTGAAGTACCTGCAGCTGCATCACTGATTGGCTGTGGCCAGATGTGCAACGTGCCTGAAAGTTTCAACCCCTAGAGGGCAGCGCAGCAGAAGTTTCATGCTGGTGTTGGGTCACTGTTTCATGCACAACATGCACAAACAACCTTAATTGACACAACTAAAACAACTTTCATTGACAGAAGCCTAGGAGAGGATACTGTTGTGTTTGCACAAAAAATTGTGAAGGAGATACTAATTCATTGTTCTTATCTGATGACCTCACAAGCTTAGTCCCGGAATAAATCAGCACAAGTGTCCACTACATATCTACAAATGCTCCTTGGGGCTGGACATTGTACATTTCACAACATCAGTGTCTCGAACCAGAGAGGATTCTCATGCATCAAGGTCCAAATCCTATGAGGAACAGCTGCACATGCATCTGAGAACAGTGAAGAGGAGAAGAATGAAGAGGATCGAAAGGTCCATCAGTCCTGCTCTGCCACAGTGGTCACGACAGTTATATAGCAGCAATCAATATGCATGGACAGCCCACCAGCTTGCACACTTGATCCCTTTGCTGGCAGTAGAAGAACCTGGACTGAGAGGTGAACCTGAGGACAACTGCAGTTTCCAGAAAAGAATTCCTAAAACAAGTGAAACTGCATTGTAAATAAATGGGATTACCTCATCCAACTGGCAGATTTGTTTGTTGTAAACTTGTTGCCCCATAAAGCCCCTTGAGTCTGTAAACAGTGATTTGGGACTCTAAATAAACTCGAACTTGCACTTGAACCTACCAAATATGCTCCTGGTATAGGTTACAGTTTCTGAGCTGCAGATAAAATCCGGACAAACTTTTATTTTGAAATACAGCCGGATGTTGTATGTTACGACACTCTGTGCTCATGTCCGCCCTCTTGCCACTTCCATGCTTCACACACGCATGAAGTCGGAGAGAAGACCTGGGTGAAGTTATGTCGAAAGCTAGTACGTAAATATAGATATGCATCATTTTATTATGGTTGACTAAAAACCTTCAGTCGTTAACGCGCTACGTAACCTCTTATTTATAATGGACGTTGTTGTCTCTTGCATTTCACAGAGCAAAAACGAGCGAAACGCCTCGGCTTCCTTGGAAAATCTAAGGTAAGTGTCGACCAGGCTAATGTTAGCTGATTGAAGAGTTTCATAGCTGCGATGTGGGCTAGTTTCTCTGTCACTTTTTGTTGTGACTGATTACTATTGGTAACTTGGTCTTTAATTGTATCACTGTAATCAAAGCATCTAATGTCAGGCAAGTCGTCAGCTGTCGATGTCAAATTGATTCTAAATGAAATTTTATGGCTAATTGTCATTCCTCTGCTACCTGCTCTCAGCAAAGAGCTTCTGAAATACATATATACATGGAAAAATGCTTAGTTTGTATGGGATTTCATTCATCTCAATACATAATTTCTTTTACACTACTCAGTTTGCTGTCCTTTCATTTTAAGGCTAAAATTCACAGCAAGACAAATTTCGTTACAGATACTTACACTAAAGTGTCCCTTATTGCAGACTTGATTATTTTGATGCTCAATGCTGCTTTGATTGCGGCATAAGCATTTAAAATGTTAAAAGGCTTCCCAAATAGTCATATTTAACTAAGTGATTGAAAACCATATTGATAAGATGTTAGTAATCAGACCAACGTTTGCCTCAATACAACCTTTGGTCATTCAGTCTGTCACTCTATAATTTTCAAACTATGCAAAATCAGTTAACATCTGTTCTCTCCTTTAAAGGCTAAAGGCGGGCTAAAGAGTGATGCGTCAGGACAGACAAAATCCACAGAGCCGTCCTCTGTGCGGCACGTGAAGGATCACAGAAAGCCAGAGGAAATAAGGAAGCAAAGGGTGATTTTTCAAAATTCTTGCATGTCACACAACTGCATTAAATAATGTGAACAAAAGTAGTGTCTTTCCTCAAGGTGAACCACCTTTTTAATCCAGATCTTTCATGATTAGCTTCAAGACCTCCAAGAGAAGCAGCGACTCTCGAGAGAACGAGAGCTGATGAAGAGGAGGAATCTGCTCAGCTTTCAGAATGACATCCTGCAGCGACAAAGAGAGTTTGAACAGAGGGTAAGAAGTCGCTCATTAAATGGAAATGGAGTGAAAATGAATCGAACTATCCAGTTTACTGCTATGGTAATTTCTTTGTTTTCCTCTCTTTGTTTACAGGAGATAGAGATGCAGAGTTTAGAGAAGCATGTCAATTTTGAGAATGAAAATTCAAGAAAGGCGTATTATAGAGAATTCAAAAAGGTAAGAAACTATTCCATCTTTTTTCAGTCGCTACACACTGACCTTCATACAAACAAATTCCCTATGGGATACCTCCTTATAATATTATCAGGTGCAGGCATGTTTATAGTCTGTGTAACCATGATAGATGACATGATGCTCCAGACATGGACCACAGAGGTTTAAGCACTGAGCTTTGACACAGTACTGATTGAATCCGGCATTTGTGGTTTTGGCATACCCAGGTCAGTCTTTTAATACTGCACTCCTGGGAAAAAAAGACTTGTGGCACTAGAGGGAAAGTTAAGGCGTCACCACAAGTTTTGTCCTCAAGGCAACATGAATGTTGTCACCAAATGTCATGGTGGTCCAAGATAACCACCCACCCCCTTTCCTCTGTTTTCAGCATTTCTCATTTCAGTCTTCTCATTCCTGTCCTAAAGGGCTGCAAGACAGATTGCATAGTTGATTGTGCACTAATTTTTCCTTGAAGGTTGTGGAGGCCTCAGATGTGATTTTGGAGGTTCTGGATGCACGTGACCCTCTCGGCTGCAGATGTCCTCAGGTGGAGCAGGCAGTCATCCAGAGCGGAACTAACAAGAAGATAGTTTTAGTGCTCAATAAAATCGGTAGGTTGCCCAAAAGAAATTCTGAAGGCGTGTGGTGGTGAGTTTTAAATCTTTATATGTGGGTATTTGTTTGCACAACAAAGTAGTTTTGAAACGTCATTTTGATTCACTTCAAATGATTGATTTCCCTCTGTTTATAGATCTGGTATCAAAGGAAATTGTGGAGAAATGGATCAAGTATCTGCGCAATGAGTTTCCCACTGTGGCTTTTAAAGCTTCGACTCAGCAACAGAACAAGAACTTGGTATGCAGTTAATCATAGTTTGTTTACACCGTCTGAGGATGAGATTAAAGCTGTAGAAAAATATCCAAATTCTGCACAAAAACCTATAAAGAAAACGTCCTGTGTCCCCTGCTGTGAGCAGAAACGCAGTAATGTTCCAGTGACCCAAGCCACCACGGAGCTCCTCAGCAGCAGTGCTTGTGTTGGAGCAGACTGCCTGATGAAGCTGCTGGGAAACTACTGTCGCAACCTGGACATAAAGACCGCCATCACTGTAGGTGTTGTGGGTAAGTGCTGCATCCAGCCACATAATGACATTATTGCGCTATGTTGGTGGTTCTCAACCTGTGGGCTGTGGTCCAGAACTGGACTGTGGACTTCAAACTTATTTTGAAGTGTGGGTATTCAGCGCAGCGGTTTTATTGAGGACTATAGTTTCCCAGCATAGACTCTGATCTGAAAAAAAGTTTAATTTTTTTTTAAAAATATATATATAAACCATGTAAATGATATGAAAATGATATTTAAACATACCTACTTTTCCCATGAAATTGGCTATGAAAAAAAAATTTATGCAGCGTAGACTTGTTTAGGTGAGAACCTGAAGCTAGACCTGTTTAGGGCCATTTCTCTAAATAAGTCAAGGTTATCTAATCACTGGCCGTTCTTGTTTTGTAGGTTTTCCTAATGTAGGAAAGAGTAGTTTGATCAACAGTCTGAAACGGGCACGAGCTTGCAGTGTTGGAGCCACCCCCGGTGTTACAAAGTAAGTATAAATTGTTGACACTGCACAGTGGTCAGTGCCTGCTTGATTTCTCTGTGTGTTTCTAATACATCTGGTGGATTTCAGGTGCCTTCAGGAAGTGCATTTGGACAAACATGTAAAGCTTCTTGACTGCCCTGGCATTGTCATGGCAACATCTACGTCTGACGCTGCAATGATCCTTCGTAACTGTGTGAAGATCGAGCAGCT
The DNA here is from genome assembly GCA_900302615.1 of Holocentrus rufus. NCBI lineage: Eukaryota > Metazoa > Chordata > Actinopteri > Holocentriformes > Holocentridae > Holocentrus > Holocentrus rufus. The sequence continues at coordinate 27,386 of OMLF01055979.1, forward strand.
TGTAGATCCCCTTCCTCCTGTCGAGGCCATTCTCCGACGTTGCAATAAAGTGCAGGCATGCAAAGTCTTCTTTCCAGGCGTTTAGCACATACCGCCATCGGTTAACCCACATTTTCATGACCACGATTTTGTTCCTCATACAGATCATGGAGCACTACGGGGTTCCAGATTTTCACACAGCTCTGGAGTTCTTGGCGTTGCTTGCTCGACGCCAAGGCAAACTAAGGAAGGGAGGACTGCCTGATACTGACAAAGCAGCAAAGAGTGTCTTAATGGACTGGACAGGGTTCGTGAAACGCAGAAATCTTTGAATTTTGTCAGTGGCGACCCACTGTGGTCATCCTTCATGGTCTAATTTCATGCGTGTTTTATCATCCAGGGGCAGGATCAGCTACTTTACACACCCTCCGGAGACGCACACGCTCCCCACCCATGTCAGTGCCGAGATCGTGACTGAGATGGGCAAAGCTTTTGACTGGGATGAGTTGGAGAAGGGAAATAAGGAGGTTCTTGCAGGTAGGTTAGCAGTTTTTTCTTTTTCTTGTTTTTTCCGTTAAGTTTTCATGATATTTAATTGAAAGGAGACCTCAGGATTCCTGAGATGTGACAGCATACCGTGAGCTTGGATTTTAACTCATCAGGCTGTAAAAGAATGACGTGTTTTAGGCAAGCCTGATGATTTTGTGATTTCATTATTATTATGATGAGATCATTCAGCCCTTCGTCTCCGATAGGAAACTTTAAATTTGTCAGGACTGAAGAAAAATAAAGTTTCCTACCTGTCAGCCTTGGAGGATTATTGAAGTTTTGTATTTATTTATTTATTTATTTTTGGTTATTAAACTTGAGAGTCAACCACTGTTTAGTGTAATCTTGTTCACTTAACTGATGCAACCATATTATTTTTCAAAGCAGAATTAGAGGACATGATTGTGGTAAAAGATGAAAATGTGACAGCATTGAAAGCTTTGGCTGGGGGAGATATTTTCAGTTTGTACAAGTTGATTGATTTGGAGTCTACATTGATGTTTAGTACACAATACATTTTTGTTGTAGCAAGATTATCAAGTTCAGTAGATCCTTATGTTGCGAGTGGAAAGTGGTGCTCAAGTCAGGTTGGATTATACGTTTCTCAGTGTTGATGTACAAAAAAAAAAGAAAAGAAAAGAAAGAAAACAGGGTGTCTGTTTCAGAGTCGTCTTGCCCTGATGTCCAAATGGGATTTTGCATGGAGACGACTGGGATGACACAAGGGGGCCAGAGTGAAACACCTTGTGATTTGGAATTGGATGGAGGCTTCCAGGAAGAGCCAGAGATTAAAGATGAACCTGAGTCTATGGAGGATGACCAGGACGCAGAGGTGTGAGACTGCAGAGATTAAAAAAAACAATATTATGTTCTTAACTTCTATGCATTGCCTCTTCTGTCAGACTTTCCACATACACCTGACCCTATTTTTATGTCTCATTTTCTGTCCTGCACAAAATAGTTTGGACCAATGACAGTGGAGATAAAATCTCAGAAGTCCAAGACTGGTGGGTCTGCAGATGTTGTTGTACCTGAGACTCCAGATTTGAAGGATATACTGAATGTAGACCCTCTGCAGCAGGGACAGGCACTCTTAGCCGCCAGCAAAAAAAAGAAAAAGCAACAGAAACGAGCAGGTTGGTGTAAAAATCTGTGCCTCATCATAACCTTAATGAATCTGTTTTCGGTCTGTTTTTACCATTGTTATTTTTAAGTTCTGAATGGGAACTTCTGAAGTTTAAGTCCATAAAACATCACTTTATAATGGTGGAAGTTCTAATAAACCAAGCTATTTTACATCATGTGACATTTGTAGAATATGGCCAAATCCTACATCTTATTTCACTCAGTCATTGTTGCATGAAAGGTGCAATAATTCCTTTGACTGTGGACTTTATGGCTTTTGAAACAATAAGTATAAGTGTATCAATGTGTAATCACACCCACCCCTGAAATACACACACACACAAACAAGCATATGCAGGCACGCATTTCTATTATGAGAAATGTCTGGATTTGTTGCTTGAAATTCTTATATTTTTGTAATTTTTTTCTTGTTCTTTCCATTGCAGACAAAATTGCTACCAAACTCTCAGACACCTTGACTTCTGCGATGAACTTCTCATTTTCAGACAGCTGATGAAAATTAAAGATGTATAGAATACTTTTTTGTACTTTGTCTTTTTATATTGTGTCTTCACAAGCAGCTCATCTGGCACTCATCTGGACAGATGACGTCAGTCACCTGTCTCCTGTGGCCCAAAAATTTAGTTCTACAGTATGTTGTTTGTGTCTGTTTTAATAGGATTTGTAAGAAAAGTACAAAAGTATTGTTGTTTGAGGCAAACCAAGTAGTTTTTCAACACATTGAACTATTCAACAATAAGTGAAGGAAAACAGTTACAGAAATATGAAATGGCCTATATCGACTGTCCCTGAATGGATTTGGACAGGGTAAAAGTACAGTTGTATATTAAAAAAATCGTCAAGGATAGACTCAAAGTTATTTCTGATGTGGTCCTGGTGGTTATGTGTATTGAAGATGAAGGCAAACATCAGTTGCGGTCTAGAGGATGGATAACCCTGCCGCACCTGTTAAGTAGTATTTACAATAATGCTTAACGAAAACCAAATAATTACACGGAGCAAAGAATCTTTATAAGGCATTGGATTAATTTGATCGCCTCTCTTGTGGTCTTTAATTATTTACATGGCAATATCTCAACTTTGTAGTGCATGGTCAGAGCTTTATCATTTTATTTTGAAGATACGGTAACCCTACAGCTGTCAACTTCCGGGTCAGAAACGTCAAATGACCTCAGCCTGAAGTAAACAACACCTTAGTACCGCAGCTAACGATGGTTGGAGAGTCCTGGCTTCCCTGAGTAAAAGACGAAATGGCAAAGAAAACGGAGTTCTTCTGGAATTTATGGCTGTGATTAAGTTACACAAAATAATTCCTACAGTATGTTACTATCGTTATTTTCAATACTGTTAACGTTATTTGGATAGCTAGCCTGCGAACTGTAACGGATGCTAGTTGGATGCTAGTTACATTAACTGCAACTTCCTATTTTCACTTCGCTTTAGTCAGCTGAGCACTAATTACTTAGCTCCAGCGTTACTTCTAAAACAAAACTTTTTTTCAGAATTGGCCGTTCATACAATTGGGTATTAGAGGTAATTGCCGATTATAAATAATTACGTTGGTAATGCTAGCTTGAAGTGGCTAGCGTTCAACGTTAGGCAGTGAAGACAGTCGCAGGCCTGTTAGCAATATTAACTTGTTATGTCAACGCTGCTAGCTAGCTAACTCAACAGGCAGGCAAGATTAGACCTCGCCTGAAATAGCGATTACGAAAACAGCTAAAATAAGTTGGCTTGTTAGCCGATCCAACTGTTAGTACAGCTCGCCAAAATACAATATAATTGTAAATCCGCGGAGCTGGATTGTTGACAGTATACATCTTGTATAAATCAACCAAGTTAGTATCACTTCTTGATAAGTGTCATCTTTTTAAGTTATTTGTTAAATGTACCAAAGATACAATGAATAAACGAAAAGCTTACTAAAATTAACCAATATCTGTGTTACTAAAATCTGTTACATTTGTTTAGATATATAACGTTAGTCGTTCGAGATCCTGTAGAGACAACCGTAATATTTGTAAACCTAGAATCACTAAAATCGCTCCATTCAGTAGACAAGAATTTGGAGCACAGAGACACTGACAGCTTCTTATCATAGAATTAATAAGGAAAGAAAGGCATATATATTACCATACATATGCTACTGCTATGTGCATTTAAATAGTGTTGTTGCGGCTATGGAGGGAATGGGAGCGGACAGCAATGAATTAAGTCATTGTATCATGAGGAAGTTATTACCCTACAGAAAATAATGACGCAAATTATGAGCAGGGCAGAACATAACATTCCCGTGGCTGCAAAGTGTCATGGTGTTTAAGAATACACAGGGTTATGTATAGACATTGTGAGACATAGGGTTATGCGTGGACATTGTAAGTAATGTAAAAGTAATGCAAAAACTATTGAGGTAATAAATAGTCTGGTGGTAACTGGTGACTATCGTAAATGTTTACAGACAGTTGGATGTTGAGGATGAATACAGGGATTGAATGTGGATGCAGGTGTGAGCTTGTTTAAGGTAGCAGCTGTTGAGGTGACAGAAAGTCTTGATGGACCTGTGTCATTTCCTAAAGTAAACTTTTGGAACAAGAGGAGCTGTACCAGACTTAGAAGGAGATGTCAGGATACATAGTTCTTATCTGTAAGAACTGATTCAGAATCATTGTTGTGCATTGCCACACAAACAACTTATGCTATTAGACCTTCTGTCAGGAGATAGTCTCGTCTCATTTTAGTGGTGATGGTGGAGCTCAAGTGATTCTGCTAGTTTCAGAATTGAACCACTGATTATTGGTTGTAGATGAAATTTAAATGGCAATTCTTCTTTCAACAGGTTTTACTGTGATTTAAAAACAAATGAAAACGAGTATTTTTGCGCATTGTAGCCCATTTACAACTCTGCATTCATACTGTTGACCATGTTCTGTGATCTGTGAGGTAGTTAATGTAGGATGGTATCAGGCTCATGGGTCTCAAAAGTCAAGTAACCTTATCCTTCTTGGAAACCGGAAAAATGATGGATTATTATAAGGATAGAGGAGTTTAGGAATGTTTGGTTTAAGTTTAAAATACTGCTGTTTGTTATTGAGAATGCTCTTTTATTTTGTTCCTTTATTTTGTTTTCCAGCTCCATCCATAGGTCGGGATCTCTATCTTCAGCCATGTCATCACGTGTGTTGCTGCGGCAGCAGCTGATGCGAGAACAAGCCCAGGAACAGGAGAGGCGTGAGGCCCAGCAGCAGGCCTCTGCCTCTCAGCTCAGGGCTTCTGACTCCACTCCAGCTATCTCTGTCACATTACCCCCAAATGCTGCCCGTCCACCTCCGGCACAGGTGCCCGTGGAAGTGCTGAAAGTAAGAGTTTGACTTAAATGGAGCTGTACATAAGGATACAGCACTGCTGCTTTGGGTTTTGCATGCTCATTTGTATGTTAATTTCTGGTATTCTTTTCCTCAATACAGTATGATCATGTCAGGACCAGTGTTTGGGAATGTTGCTTTTTAATAGTAACGTGTTGCAGTTACCTATTAAGAAAAGTAATGTGTAGAAATACCTTAGCCTCAGTAAAAATAAAATCCTTTTTTTCTTGCCTTGTGCATATTATTCTCACTACCTGTGTCTTAATATGGGCATTGAGCAGCCTACTGCCTGTAATTAATTCTGTGGGGTAATAAGAGGCAGGACAGACAGACCTGTTCTTTTCGCCCACAAATTTAAAACAGTGGAAACTCTTTCATAGTATTAAGGCTGTCTTAGACTCTTCCATTAGTGGTTTTTGGCTGAGCTAAACACAGGTAGAATCTGCAGTAAACCTACACAGGCCATGTGAAGAAATTTTAATGTAATATAACGGCTTGTTTATTTGAAAAAGTAGCCAAATTCTTGATTATGTGAGTTGAAAAACTAACACGTTGCTAGTTATCACAAAAAACTAATGAGTACTCTGATACGTTTATTTATAAGGTGTTACTCCAACACTGGTCAGCACTTCTGCAGGTTTTATGCCATAAACAACTCTTTTTAAATGATCAGGTGCAGACCCACTTGGAAAACCCCACCAAGTACCACATCCAGCAAGCACAGAGGCAGCAAGTGAAGCAGTACCTCTCCACCACTCTGGGCAACAAGGTGGTTACCCAGACCCTTGGGGTGTCCCCCGTGCCACAGTCCAGTTCTGCCCCTGAGGTCGCCCCAACAGCCAGCAGTGCTCCTAACAGCCCCATGGCTCTGCTTAACATCGGATCCAACAAGGAGGAAGTATGAGAAATCCTTGGTTTTTATACCAGTGGTTTAAGTGCTTGGTTTGCTTATGAGGCAGATTACACAACCCTTAAGTAGCCTCTGCCTTTTTTGGAGAAGTTAAATTTCTAACCTTGTGTTCATTTCTTGCTTAATTACTTTTTGTTTGTTTTGTAATGACATGCCAGAAGGTCCCACTGTAACGATGCATGCCTTCTTTTGTCATCTTACCCTTGTTGGCCTGGTGTCACAATATGATGTTAAATACTGCACCCGCAGCTTAATGATAGCAGCACGCCTCTTGCACACACTCCTCTGCTTTTGAAGTCAGGTTGCTTTAGAGCAGTTTGGTTAAATGTTTAATGTGAATAGTCACTCTTAATAGTTTCATGTGTAAGACTTGTAGATTAAAAAGCACAATATTTACTCACACAATCATTTTGAATTTTAAATATTTAATTTAACAGACAGTGCTTTATTTAATCTATATTATGCATAATTCTCTCATCTGTTTTCTCTTCCCAGATTGATGACGTGATTGACGACATCATTAGTCTTGAATCAAGTTTTAACGATGACATTATGACATTGATCGACTCGGGTCTTCAGTTACCTAGCACGGTATGAAAAACAATGTATTTTCTTGTCCTTTTTTAAAGTTGGTTCTATAGTTTATAAGTTCTTATTTAAATATACATTCCTATAATAACATGTTGTATTTCAAGCTTTTTAATCCCACAAATTTTAAAAACCCACTGTGTTCTTTACATGGACTGTCTATTCTGTGTGAAATTCTAAAAGGGAATTCAGAGTTGTTATAGGAGTAAATATGTACTTTTGGCACTTAGTTACTATTCGCCAGGAAAGTGCTGCCGGGGCGGGGTCAGCTATCAGAGGATAGAAGATGGGGAGAAGCATTACAGTGTTACACCAGGAGACAAAGTAGACTGAGCTCATAAAACAACCATTGTAAAATTGTCAGGTAGACCACTAATCTGTCCGGGAGAAAGGGCTTGTAGAATTTTTTTGCCACAAAACAGAAAATGAGGATTATGGTGCTGCTGTTGGATGAAAGGAAAAAGAAGTTAAGTGAGGTAAATGGATTTTGATTTTGATATGACATCGGTTATTGTGGTTCAGGTTGATTGTTGGGTAAAAAAAACATTGATGCGCTTTTCTCCCTCTAAAAGACATTTTGCTGGAATTGATTTGGAGGAATGACAATCATAGGAGCAGCAGTGTAGTATGTCCTGAAGGATTTCTTTATTTACTCAAAAGATTTTTTTTTAGCAAGATTTGCAGCAGGCTTTTACAACTGTGTGACAACTGTAATTCTCTCTGAAACTGAAACTGTTTTTTTCAACTTTGTAAACAGAAATTTGTAATTTAGAAAACATCATTTTGCAGATTTGATGTTTAATACAATTATTGCAATCAGCGTCCATTTATTACATATACTGAACCATATTTTGTTTGTTGTAGCTCCCAGGAAACCTCTTGGATGTATACCATAGCCCTGCGATGGCAGCACCTACTCTCACTGTCAGCAACTCCTGTCCTGCTGATCTTCCAAACATTAAAAGGGAATTCAATGGTATTACAAAATATGTTCGGATTATTTTGCATTAAACATTTTTTTTCTTTCCATTTTTGCTCTATGTTCAGAAGTAGTTTTTTATTAGGAGAGTCTTAAGAGTCAAATCCAATAAGAATTTGTCTTACAGATGCAGATGCCAAAGCTCTAATGAAAGAAAGGCAGAAGAAAGACAACCATAACCTCAGTAAGTCAAGCTTTATTTTGAACATTTTAACCACTGTGTGGTTATGCACTCTTTCCTGCCTAATCTCCAGGGTGGCACATCAACCTCTTTGTCAGCAGTTTCATTTTGTTATTTACCAGTCCTCTGATGATTGACTAATCTGTCGTCATCTCAGTGTGGAAGTAAGATTTAATGTCGTTTTTTTCCTCTCTCTGCCTGGTCATTCCCACCTGCCTACAGTTGAGAGGAGGCGAAGATTCAACATCAACGACCGTATAAAAGAGCTGGGGGCTCTGATACCCAAGTCAAGTGACCCGTAGGTGTTGTGTTTATTTCTTTCAGAATAATCACTTTGGTTTGCTGAATCACATTTGCAAAATAACTTTAGAATTGAACCTCTGGAGCTGTAGTGCAGTAAATAATGATTCTGTTTTGTGTGTGATTGCTTTCTTCACTGCCTCAATGTTTCCTGTTTTTGCATTGGCAACAGGGAGATGCGTTGGAATAAAGGCACCATCCTGAAAGCCTCTGTAGACTACATTAGGAAGTTACAGAAGGAGCAGCAGAGAACCAAGGAGATAGAGATGCGTCAGAAGAAGCTTGAGCACGCAAACCACAGTCTCATGCTGCGCATCCAGGTCAGTATTTGTCCGTCAGCTTTGTTAGAGGATTGTGCGTCTAATAAAAAAGTGCATACTACAGTAATTGAAATGAGTTTCAGACACACAGGAGCTGAATTTTCTGCAGTGCTCTTTGCTTGACTAGTTGTAGTGTAATTTTTCTGCATGCTTTATGCATTATAGATGCAGCACGAGGGAAGATTTTTGTAAGATTTTTGTATAAAATTGGGGTGGAGAGAAAAGCATCCCATCTGTCCAGTAATTGAGATGCTGATTTGTCCTGTTTGGCCAAACACATTTTAGGTGTCAGATATTGACATTTGCAGGAAATTAACAAATTGAAACTTAAGAGCAAATCACAAACTTTCCCTTAAATAACAACCTCCATGTGCCCCAACAACAGAGAAGAAGATATTCAGTCTGAGAAGTGCGCAGTTTACTGGCATTATATTACAAGTCCGAGGTCCCTCACTGCTGCTTAGGACTGTCACAGTGCAAAGTTGCTTAGTGCAAGTTTAAATCAGTCTTGTTTTGGTAAAAATCTAAGTTTGTTAGATACTGTTCATTAGAGAGAAATTACTTCTGACTGGCTAAATGCACAAAGAACTACTTGGTTCTGGAAAACCACGCTCCACCCATGTCAATGGTACCAGGATATCAAGTCTAATCCACGACTACTGCCATACTTTTCAGGAGCTGGAGATGCAGGCACGGCTTCACGGCCTCGCCACCAACATGTCATCTGGCCTGAGCTCAGATCCCTCCCTGCTCCAGCAGCAGCCAACCCCTCAGAGTGGCCAGGCTCTGCCTCCCAGTGCAGGAGGAGCCTCCTCCCAGAACCTCCTGAACATGGGGGCCACAGCCATGGGACAGTCTGTCCCCGCCTCCTTCCTCTCCCCGCCCTCCTCAGACTCCCCGGCAGGCGTCACCATCAGCAGCCCTCTGGACCTGGGCAGCCTGAGCTTCGCCGAGCTCGACGACGCCTCCGCTTCGGCGCTCTACCCAGACGTGGGACTGGGCGACATTCTTATGGACGAGGGCTGTACCCTGTCTCCAGAGAGGGTGGCGGACCCGCTGTTTTCTCCTTTGTCACCAGGTGCCTCTAAAACCAGCAGTCGCAGGAGCAGCCTTGAAATGGAGGAGGACTTGTGACGAGCTCAGTCTAGTGGTCACACAACCAGAGAGAGACTGGGGGTTCACTCCGTAGGGACAAGAATGTCAGGGAGAGTTCAGGCTATCCTCACATAAACACAAACCTTTTTAGGACTAGGACTGTAGAATTGAACTTAAAAAACAAGTAGCCAGCAATAAGATCAAAACTAATAATGAACGCTGCATCAGGAGAAAGCAAAGTCCTTCTTTTTTTCATACATAAGCCTAATTGTTATTGTTCCAATTTGGAGCTGCTCAGATGAATATTGTCTGGGCGAAATGCAATCTTTTTTAAATGGAATGTTGTACAAAAGGGGAATGGGCTTAGCAATATGAGAGTAATACTTACTTACTAAATCCTTTAGAGATGTAAGAGGGATATATAAAGGTAGCTTGAATTTGTTATGAACTCACTTTTAGGGAAGAAAGCTGTGAGATTTCTTTTTCACGATTACATTGGCATGACAAACTGATTCAGAGATGCCATGATTACCGTTTGTTTATTGTTTTTTTGTTTTGTTTTTTTTCAACTGACTGGAATCAGGGTTTGTTAGCAGCAAGTGCATGCTCATTCTCATAGAGTTTGTCTCACCAGCAGCTACCAAAGGGATATCTATAAAGTGAATTGGCAAATTGTGAAATATTTACTGCATTTTGTACATAAGAATACTTTACTTTGAGCAATTTTATTGCACCTTATTTTATGGCAGTCTATGCATTTTATGAAAGCTTTTGTCTGTTTTATTACCATTACACACAGTCAACAGCTGACACCCAGGTTGCATGTATATTTAATAAATTAAAAGAAGAGGAAAATCACTTGCTGCTGCAGCTAGTTAGCCAAAGCAGGACTTCTTCCAGAGTAGCCAGAAATATACAAATAAGCGTTTTATTTTTTAATATATTTGTTGAGTCAATAGAAATGAAGAAAAGTATGACAAATGCAGATTAATTACACCCTTTCATTTTAGTACTGTAGTTCATTAGATTTTTTTGATACCAGAATAATAGTTTTATCAGTAGTTACTCCTGACTAACGTGTATTGTCGGTGACTGTGTCTGTCAATTAACCATGTTGATTGCTGGGTGATTTTTCTGGTTAGCATGTTCTTCCAAGATTGTGACTTTTTTTTAAAATCTTTGATCAACAGCAATGTATCTATGAATGGATTATTGCTCATCGTAGTAAGAATTCAGAGGGCTTTGACCTTCTTTTAAAACAACCACTATCCTCACCTCCTTAATATTAAGGTATCTGTTTGTTTTGTGAAACCTTATACAATGCAAATATTCTATACAGCAGTCACAAACTTTAGAAAGGCATTGAATTTTTTTGGACGTGCAACTCAACCTTATGTACAGTTGATTTAATGAATGTGTGTTTCAAAAAGTACTTGCATATGTGTGCGTGCGTGTTGTTGTTTTAAACACAGACATACTGTATTTGTATACCAATTAGATTTTTTTTTCTGCCAACAAAAAATCTTTCCGAAGTTGTGGGTATGCTTGAAAGTGGATTCTGAGCTGTGGGGAAAACAAAAACAAAGGAATCAAGGCAGCCAAAAAGAACAAAACAAACTTGTTTGTTTCGATGCACCAACGATGTTTTAGATATGAGTTTTGACTGACGATGATTGGTGGTTTTTTTTTGTTTTTTTTTAACGGTTAAGAAAATCCAACCATTTCAGTCTCCCCTTCTATTTATCCTCAACTTTGAAGCACTTTGCTGATTGCAGTTTTATGCCAATAGAAGTTGCAAGGTATTCACTGCTCTCAGTGAACTGTAAAGTGGATTTGTGCCGCTAATTGTTTTTCCTTCTCCCATAACATTGAGTACCTGTGCTCAGCTTTTTCCGCTCTCACTGAATTGCTCTCAATATTAACCATTCTGACATATTTATTGAGTGCTAATATGGACTGTTCATCATAGGCATCCTAAGGCTTCTTCAGGTAACAGTTTTGTCTTGTCCCTAGAAGTTGGCTTTTAGAGAATTTTAAGAAATAAACGATTAGCATCTGTTCATGTCTGAATATGATTACTTGCTTGTAAGCAGAATTAGTGGTAGAGCATCTGAGAGATTTCCATGGCCAGGTCCAGGCACTCTGTGGCGGGTAGGCAGATGTCGCAGGTGAGGCAGTCGCACAGGCAGCGGCGCGCACCCAGACACCCGCAGCAGTCCAGAGGATGGCAGAACAGGCAGGCCATGAGGATGGCGGCACAGGGGTCTGAGGGAAAGAGAAAGACAGAAAGGAAGGTGGTGAACAGAGACTGGCAAGATGAGAGAAGAGAGTTTCGACTACAGGAAAGGGCATGAATGAAATAAAAGATCAAGAGCAGTATGGGCACGCTTAACAGATTCATATGGAACGATGTCATAAGCACCACAGATTTCATAGTCCTCACCACCTCCATCTGATGGCTGCATCTGATCGGCACTTGTTTTGAGGCTTTGTTGGCTCCTGCTGATGGATGTGCATGACTGACTCATTTCATAGACTGTACAATGTCCTGTGGAAGATGGCAGCAGGGCAGACAGAGGCTGTGGCTGCTCTTCCTCCACAGACCATGGGCCTGAGATGGGAAGCGTTCTGTTCACTTCACCATTTGGGTTATTAGGCAAGTCAGAGTCAGCAGGGGCTTCTGCATGAGAACAAGACACGAGTAAAGAAGGCTGAAAAAAAATTTGTTTTGTGGAGAAATATTCATAAATTCAGATGGCCCTTGTTCAAGGATATACCTAGTGAGATATTTATATTTAAATAGGGTGAGACAGTTGCTTCCATGCACAGAGAAGTCAGCTAAAGATAACTCACTGTCCTCCTTGGGAATCTGCTCCAATAAAATAGTGACTTCAGTCAAAGATCCTGTAAAACAATAAGAAAAAGTTTGGCATTGTTAGACAGAATGTGCATGACCATGACAGCATTGTATAACTCATACTAAACTCTTTACAGCAGACAAAGTTCAACATTCCACTTGATAAAGTTTTGTGTGAACATACGTGTTTGATCCTCTGTGGAGCTGTCAGGTGTGATCGGTGAATTGGCGTTGTCACTAAGCGAGTCATGAGATTTTGACTTGTCGTCACCCCTTCCATCATCCACATCTACGCAGTTCAGTTTGATGTCCATCATGACATCTACTTAATTAAATATGAGGCCTGCTTGAATCTCTTTTTGAGGGAAACCAACCAGGACTGCAAAGGATAAAAAAGGGAAAAAGTACACCTATATGTCAGATATCCTGTACAGTGAATGAGCAGAACAGGGAACGCATCACCTCTGTTTGCACAAACTGTGAAATGCATCACTCACTTTTAATTATAAAACCACTGAACATAAACCAGTCACGCCCTGCTTATACTTTGCAGATGTAATCAAAGACCCAGAGTCATATCTTTAGCTGAGGTTTCTTAGCTGTCAGTGATGAGGAGACCGCTTGGAAAATGCAGAGAAGTTAATCTATTATTAATCTCCATTTTGGAAGCTGATACTCAGAAATGCTGACAACTGTATGAGCATGTGAGATATCAGGATTTTGCTGCTGTATAACACATACCCAGCTATCATTAACAATCAGTGCCATCAGCCAATGCCTAGCTTATTTATTTGATACTGACAGGATGTGTGTACAGAGAAAATAAAATGGGGAAAATGCATTCCGTTTAAGTATTAGTCTTAAGTATTGTGTCAAATGTTTTGTTGGCAGAGTGGTACAGTTGCGCACACAGATGAAGAGAGATGTAATCAACAGCCACCAGAAAAACACGAAATCTTAAAAGATGTTCATTTGAATGTAATAGTTTTTGTTTTGTTTGATTAGATTATTAAGATGTGCAGAAATTCAAAAGCCTCTTGTGTTCAACTCTCCGTATGTCTCACTGTATAAGAACAATTTTGTAAAAATAAAAATAAATTATACTTACTTTTCATGGCCTGGACTGAGATGAGCCGTGCAGTTCGCAGCCTAATCACACAAACCAGAAGCATTCCCCTCCATTAATACATTCGTCACTATGAGCTGCCAGCTGTCAGCAGTGGTGCTGTTACTGCATCGCCCAGGCTCCCTCTCCTCCTATCTGTGTGTGTGTGTGTGTGTGTGTCTATATGTGTGCCACCATTAACATAGGGATTCAGTACAGGTAAGGTAAAGAAGAGTGTGTTTGGTAGGAGGGGAGATGGCCATAATCAACTTCATGCAACAGATTGGAAACGAATAAAAAAAGAGTAAAGTGGAGTGGCAAAAGAGATATAAAGAGGTTTGTTGACAGGAACTCAGTTCTCATATTTCACTGTGGGATGGGATGAAGGCAAACAATAATGGACAGATTGTGGAGGAATTAATGGGGGGAAAAGGACTGGTGCGTCTTAATGATGGTAGAGGAAACAGAATGGATGTTTATAGAAGAAATCAGTCTACTCTTGTTTCAAATGTATTTTCTGGGAAACATGAGAGGAAACAACTTTTGGGAGTGATTATTTTCCACAAGAGTGTAGTACTGATGTGAGAATAGAGCCAGCTCGATGAGGGAGAACAGAAAGACAGGTTTTGGAAAAAGGCTGAATGGGATAAGTGTGTGAGGAGAAAAGGGGACTAATTGGAGAAAATGGAGTGGACAGCTTTAATGATGACATAAGCTTGTCAAAATATGGAGCAGCAAAAGACTCAATTTCCAGGAGTAAAGGAATGATGAAGAGGAAAGCAATCCCATGGTGGACCACTGTGATAGCAAATTTCCTCTGGCATGTTTGTGGGCCAGATAAACATCAAAGCTGTGGCCCACATTGGGAAGTGAATGACGGGGCAAATCCGGCTCGGGTACAACAGCTAAAACTGAATCAAAACACTGCCACACCTCTATCAGGAGTAAGCAATACAAATAGTTGATATAATGTGTACCTGGATCTTATACAGATTATCTGTATGGCTGAGTTCTCTTAAGGCCTTACAGCCCTTATGTGGGCCCATATGTCATATCTCCTGTGCCACATGTGGGCCAACAGTCCAAAAGTGTAGTACGGTAGTTTGGGAGTGAAATGCGGCATTTAATGGGGTTGGAGCAAGGAGCTGAGAGATCTTTGGTAAGAACTATTTATATGGGGGTTAATTTGCTCTGTACCTGATTATGGATGTATTGCTTTTGGATCAGCAGCTATGACATTATTTGTAAAACCTGATGAGATACAGACCCAAATCCTCAGAATATGTAGTGGGGCAGAAGAGATGGAAATTTTCAGAATAGAATTTTGCTAAAAGGCAGTCTGCTGTTGTAGTTTCAAAGAATAAGGTTTGCGTAACATACATAAGAACATTTAGGAATATAAGGCCTGCAGTGGAAAAGTAGTATATTAAATGTAACATTACATCCCACTGGGAAACATCCAACAGGTTTATTACTGTCAAGAAGAGGAGTTGGTGAAACATGCCATTATGACTGGCAGGAGGTATCAGAGAGAATTGGCATTATGGACACGATGGAGAAACTGAGAAAAATGGGAGTTAATAATGTAACTCGTAAAAAAGATTTTAAGATGGAGGACAGAAACGGTAGAAGCATTTTTTTCAGTTTTATATGGGAAACTGGACTGTGGGGAGGATTTTAGTTACACTAGGAAAGATTTAAACAGAAGAGGGCGGCAAATCTACAAGAGTGGATGCCAAACGCAAACCAAGAAGACGAAGAAGAAGAAGGAGAGGAAGACGACGACCAATCAGATTGTAACGAGTAGTAACCATAATACTTCTATGGTAGTAACTGTTGTTTTATATGTACTAGCAACTCAGGAACAGCTAGCTAGCTAACAAGATGGAAAGCCCTCTTTGTTTATAGGATCGCTGCTCTGGGTCATGTTTTTTTAATTTCTGTTATATTTGCAGTGCGATCAAGGACTTCACATATCTCGCAAAATGGTAATTGTAAAAGATTTTCGTCATATCGAACTTCGAGTTGCTAAGCTAAATTAGCTAAGTTGGCTATAGCAAATCAACGTTAATGGACGACCATGAGTCATACAGCCAGCTGGACTAACTTACTTCTTAGTCAGTGTTAGCTAATATTTAACGTTTCGATTATGTTAACACTGAATGGTGTAAATATTGAACTGGAACAACTTTACGTGTAATTGTTTGCTCTGCGCAAGAACGTAAAAACTAGCCAGCGTTAGCATTTTAGTTGTAGTAGCTAGTTTGTAAACGGTAACTGGTGACGTCGTTATCACAGTCAATGAAAACTGTGTGATGCTACATAGGTTGCTAGCTTACCATAGCACTTAGAAGTTTGTGTGTAAACTAAAGTATTACCTAGAGTATTTCTTTCTAATATCACAGCAGTTAGTTGGCATAACATAAACTAGTCAGAGTGATTGTCCTCTACATTACGTACGCTTTTATTCACTGAAATTAGACTATGATAAACTGAAGCAGGTCATTGCCTATGTGTGAGTTAGTTAGTTGCAATTGCAGCTAACGTTACAGTTGTCTGATTAAAATCCTGACAATATTTAAGGAATCAAAGTATTGGTACAAGCAGACGGAGGGATGCGAAAATGTGCTTTCTTTACTGTTAGTGTAGGAGCAGGGCTGGGGTCAAATATCTTTTTTCTCTGTAGCATCACAATACTTCATTTTCCATCTTGTCATACATGTTAGACCTTTTTATTAAATCAATTAATAAATAAATAAAGCAGCTTCTGTAATCTGGACATTGCACCTGGCCATATTGCAATTTTGATAATATTTCCATTACTTTTTCGGACAGCAAAATAAGGGCCAGCAAGTCAACAATAATGCTCAGTAATCATTAGATCCATTCATGTGATATATAATGCATATTTTCTGTATTTTCAGGACAGTGAAATGTCTGACGCTGACCCTGTACCAGGGTTTGAAAACAGTAGTATGGAGGAAAATGCACCACTGTACTGTATCTGCCGGAAACCAGATATCAACTGCTTCATGATGTGAGTAGACACCACCAGTGATGTAGTTTGAATCAGTCAGTTATATGAATGCTTTTCTGCTCATACATTTGCTTCTCCTATTGATAGTGGCTGTGATAACTGCAATGAGTGGTTCCATGGCCACTGCATTGATGTCACTGAGAAGATGGCTAAGGCAATCCGGGAGTGGTACTGCATGAGATGCAGAGGTAATGGGGAAATTCTCTCTTTATCAAATTTTATCAGAATGGCATGCATACATTTTTATGAATTCACAAATGCTTCAAATAAAGCAAACAGTGTTCCCTTATTTTCCCTATCCTCAGGTAAAAACCCTACACTGGAAATAAAGTATCGCTCAAAGAAAAACCGGGAGAAGGAATCGGAACCTGACAGAGCTGAAAAGCAGTACAGTGCCCCAAGCACCCCGGACTATAAGAGCGAAAGGCGGCGTGGATCAAAAGTAAGTTGCATTTTATACAAGAAAATTTCTTGAAAGTCTTAAGTGTTGGTCGGACTGCCCCGAAATCTAAGGTGTGACATCAATAATTAACAAAAATAATTAAATTGCAAGTAAGGTGTCCACTGATTTGAGGAATGCAACACATACCGCTACAATTTTGACACGGAACGACAACATTATGGATTATTATTAGAAGCAGTAGTTATTAAAGAGCTTTGCTGGCATAATACCAGATTTTGATCATTTAGTTTGTCGTATTTTTGAAATAATTAACAATGAACATCAGGAAACTTTTGACCAAATTGCATGTGTTGCATTTTGGTGTGAACCTCTTTAGTTAAAGCATAATTCAAGACCACAGGGCTCATTTGGTGTGAAGTGGGGATGTGTATCTCAAATGGTGGAGGTCTGGCGAATTTCCATGTTACCTGATCAAATGCCAACCATTTACATATTTAGATTGTCCCTGTGGGCTCCACTTTCACTGATTGTTGTTAAAAACATATGAGGTGTAAACAGGTATTATCCACCACCACTTAGGCAGTGAGACAGATGATATGGAAGGAGCTGAGTTGCATTATAATGTTTGCAGTGTGCAGTTATTATAAAATGCAGACAGAGTGCAGTCCAGGATCTTGTAGTATTTTGACAGGCATTTGCAACAGACGTGCTTCAAATTTTAGTGTAATGGAATAGCATTTTTTTAATACTTAAGTTTGTGAAAATAATAACAGTAACAGTAATTCTAGATTGAACCTTGTCATATGCAGCTGTTCAACAGAAAATAGAAGAATAAGGGAAATGACTAAAATGTAGCCTCAAGCAGTGAATGAGGGCTCCAAGCACATCTTGAAAGTTTAGAGTACATTTTGACAAAATTATAAGGTGAAAAATTGTCACAAGTATAAACTTAATTTTTAATGTAACGAGAATAACAGTCATTGCATCAACATGGGTTGCACTTGTGTCAGAGCTGAATGTAATTGTGAGAAAGCATAATATCATAGGGCTTCTTGGTTTATCCTTCCATAGTACTTCAGTGGGAGTGTTTTGGATCATTTTTCCTGGTATAATTTAATCTGTCGCCCCCATTTTTATCCCTGGATGCATAGGCAGGATGTCAAACTTTGCAGGCTCGTAAGAAAGTGACAACTCTGATTGTCTTGCATGTAATTTTTCTGCAGGTAAAACGCTCAGTCCGTATGTGTGGGGAATGTGAGCCGTGCAGGAGGACAGAGGACTGTGCCCAGTGCGACTTCTGCAAGGACATGAAGAAGTTTGGGGGCCCCAACAAGATAAGACAGAAGTGCCGATTCAGGCAGTGTGAGGTTCGAGCTAGGGTAAGTCTCCTTCTGACATGAGAACTTATCTCTGCTTCTTCCTTCCCATTGTACATCTGCTTCCATGGCCAATGACTATGTGTCTGTAGGTCCAGAAGAAGTCAAATTTGAATATCTAAATTTAAGGGCTTGAACATCCTTGGATACTGTGAACCTTGAATTCAGTTTAAGAGGGTTGTTGAGGATTCTTGGTGTAGTGTTTCTTCAGTAGAAATAAGCTCAGTCACACAGACTGGGCCATGTTCTGATAAAACTACACCTTAACAATCAGCTTTGTTTCACTGTTGAAAATGCCCGTTTTTCATTCTAACTGGCATTAAAAAGGTCTTTAAAAGTCGTAGATTTAACTTGACAGAACATGCAGACAGTCTACAATGACCCTTTGGTAGAAAATTTACTGTTATAATAATCAAACAAGTTTCATATAGTCTACAAGTTACCATTTCAGTAGCATAACTATTGCTTGTCCATCAGAAACCCAAAGATTGTATGCCTCTTTTCAGTAAGCATATTACTTTGTGATCCCTGGTGTCACTGTCCACTGCCCAAGCCTTGAAATGTAAGACCTGCTGCCTCTTGTTTTGTTCAGAAAATGCTGCGCGTGAAGGATGAAGAGCTCTCTCTGCAAGAAAGGAGGGAGAATTCCTACCACCGCCGGAGACGCTACTCTGACGACTATGACAGTGAGGCAGAGCTCTACCAGCAGTACAAGTCAGCAGGATATGACGACAACATGGTAGGAGAATCACTGACACAACACTGGTGTAGATAACCCTGGTAATTTTTAAGTGTAACCAAGGTCTACCTGTTCATAAGCAGTAGTAACAAATGCTGTATGTTGAGCATTTTTCTTTTTGTTCTTACCCAGCCATGGCTCAGTGATGAAGATGACGAGCCTCTCTTCAGTCCTGTCATGCGTAAGAAAGCTGTGAAGGTGAAGCATGTCAAGAGACGAGAAAAAAAGTTTGACAAAAAGGTAAGAAGTATGTCCGGTTACTCGTGGAAGTGATTATTTCGTATTTAAAAGGCACATAATAGCTTGTGTGCCAAAAATGCACATTGCTTGCCACGGTAACTCTTGGTATGCTAACTGTTGTTTCTTTGATCCGTCCATCAGAAGGAGTCACGGCGCCACAAACAGAAGCAGAAGCACAAGGACAAAGCCAGACACAGCGAGAGGGGCGACGGGCGGGATAATTCAGGGCTGCGCCAGTGTCTGGGGCCAAGCTGTGTGGAGGCAGCAAGACCCAACTCCAAATACTGCTCTGAGGACTGTGGCATGAAGTTAGCTGCCAAGTAAGAGCTCTCACACTCCGCTTTGAATAAAGATGCATTAATCTCAGCAAGGTTAGAGAGATACTGTGCCGATATTGGACATAAATTAAAATTGGACTTTGGCCAGTTGCTGTCGCCCACTCCAGATATGATGAATATCATGCATTTTGTTTATTTACATATAATTGGTGCGGCTTGCCTTAACTATCAAATGAATCAGTTCAGTTCTGTTCTGACCTTGTGTATGTGTGTGTGTGTGTGTGTGTTGGTCACCAGCCGGATCTATGAGATCCTCCCTCAGCGTATCCAGCAGTGGCAGCAGAGTCCGTGCATCGCTGAGGAGCAGGGCAAGAAGCAGCTGGAGCGAATCCGCCGGGATCAGCAGAACGCCCGGCTGCGGCTCACTGAGATGGAGCGCCGCTTCCACGAGCTGGAGGGCATCATCGCCAAGGCCAAGCAGCAGGCCGTTCAGCAGGACGAGGAGGTGAGACGGCAGCACGTCATGTCCAGTCCCTCACACTGCGTGCCCTGTGTTAAATGCTTCCCCATGATTGTGCCTCGGGTTTTGCAAGGGGAGGGCAAGCTTTGAGATTCCATAACTAGGCAACCAACAAGGCCTTCTACAAGTGTCGATATATTGGCAAATTGTCCTGATAATCTATGTCCGTGGTTCTCAAAGGTCAATTTTGAGTGGGGGGGAGTCTACATGGTGAACCACCTTTAAATATTTTTTGAGAGATAAAGAGAATGTCACTTAGCTTTCAGAGTGTTAACAGTACATGAAAGCATCGTGGATTACTGCACTACTAATTTTGCATGATCAGATAAATTGGCTCCTCAGTTAGCCTCTGTGTGAACTGTGACTAAAGAACAACCACACATTGCGTCATTTTCCCTTTGCCCAAAACCGACCAGGCTGTGGTTCCACCATTTTGTAGCGCAGTGTCACGACTCTGTAGGAGATGGAGTTACGTTGCCCCCATGTGGCCACTGCTTTACATTACAGAATTTTTTTGATGAAATCGAGTATATCGATATTTTAGGAAATGGGGCAGACCTTCAACATCTTTGATGGATGGCATTCTTTTCTCTGCTGCATCCCCATTATGTCATCTGGGCTGATAAGACAAAACTTAAGTGCTTTGTGCAGCTTTATTGTCATGAATCAGCCTTTACCATTTCTGTTAGCGATAATTCTTCTTCAGTTGTTCATTTTCTTCATTTCTGTCTTTGCTAAAAGTGTCTGTGGCTAAAAAAAATACAAGACCCAAAATAACCATTGTTGTTGTTAAATTGTTGTATTATTAAGTAATTATCATCTTATCATCTTCTTTTGTTCTGTAACGACAACTCGGCTGCTCAGTCCCATCCTTGTTTAAGTGGAATCAGTCTGATTATCACTTTTTAAAATTAAACTGCTTTTGTCTCTGCTTGCAGGTGAACGAAGGAGACAGCGAGGACACAGACCTGCAGATTTTCTGTGTGTCTTGTAGTCACCCCATCAACCCAAAGGTGGCACTCCGACATATGGAGCGCTGTTACGCAAAGGTGACTTTTAATTTTCTGCTAACTTCTAAGGACAAACAAAAAAGATTTACTTATAAATTTCTGTCCCTGATGATAATGAGGACACAAACTGATGTCTCTGTTTTGCATCAACAGTATGAGAGTCAGACCTCTTTTGGTTCCATGTACCCGACAAGAATTGAAGGGTAAGACAGACAAAAAAAGGGTTCAGAAATATTCTCTGCTTTTATTTCTTTCCTACAATGATTTGTTGTTTTTTTTCTCTGCAGAGCAACCAGACTCTTCTGTGATGTATATAATCCGCAGAGCAAGACTTACTGCAAGAGGCTTCAGGTTTTGTGTCCAGAACATTCCAGGGACCCAAAGGTCAGTGGAAACACATGCAGATCAGTCCGCTTCACCAAATCTGCATCCTGGTTTCCATGATTCGCTACAAACTGTCTGCTTGGTGTAAATCCTTGAAATGTGCTTTGTAACAGCATGAAACGCTTGTAATGATTTCTGTTGTTCTTCCCTCTCGCTCGGTGACCAGGTCCCAGTGGACGAGGTGTGTGGGTGTCCTCTTGTACGGAACGTGTTCGAGCTGACTGGAGAGTACTGCAGGGTCTCCAAAAGGAAGTGCAACAAACATTATAACTGGGAGAAGCTCAGGAGAGCCGAGGTGGACCTGGAGCGAGTCAGGGTGGTACGTCGAAACCCAGCACTGTGGTTTTGGTCATGGAGGGTAGAATGGGTGTTAACCTATTTGAAATTATATAGAATTTCCCTTTACCTGATGACATTGGCGGTTTGACTATGGCTCAGGCTGTGTTTGTCTCTCATACAAATGTTTAGATCTCAGTGCTGAAATGATTAGCCAATGGACAGAAAATTAATTATACTTTTGATAATCTAGAAATCATTTTAGTCATTTATCAAGTAAAAATCCTAAGCATTTGTGGACTCAAGCCTCACTAACATCACTAAGATCTGAAGGCATCACTCTGGCATCATTCTGATCACTTCTGATGAGCATGTCAAATTATTTTTAACACTATATGCACTAAATGATTAAGCTGTTAATAATAAAAAAAATACTTGACTTGACAATACACTTGAAATTCAGTATTTGTTAATAAACCAGCTTGACCTCTCCTTTAGGGTTAACCTCCTGTCTTCTTTCACAGTGGTACAAGTTGGACGAGCTCTTTGAACAGGAGCGAAACGTCAGGACTGCCATGACCAACAGAGCCGGTCTGCTTGCTCTCATGTTGCACCAAACTATTCAGCACGACCCCTTGACGACCGATCTCCGTAGCAACAAGGACAGATAGTCTGCATCTGTTCCCTCAGCTGTGCATAGTTGTATATAATTTGAGAGATGTGAGTGGTAAAAGATTTCAGGGTGTAGACTAGAGCCACCTTTCTTTTTTTCCTAACTGGATATATTATTTTAAAAAGTTTGTACTATAATGAACTATCTGAATGGTAAATGGATATATTTTTCTTGAGTGTGGTAGATGACCTTTTGCTGATTCAGCACTGCTGTTTTTCTTAAGATTGCCAAAAATAAATTCTATATGCAAAGTTGCTGCAGGTTGTGTTGTGTATGTATATGAGAATCTGGTATGTTTACTTATTCAATCATTTTATTGATTGTTTCATACTTGACCAATTCCCCTGTAATTATTACCATTACAACAACCAATATAAAGTGCAATTACTGCAGTCTGACCAAATGATTTTCTCAGTGATCCATATTTCATTATTATTGACATGAAAAGCATGACTTTCATACTACTACAATATGGTTTAATAAAATGAGACTACAAAAATATTGGTAGGCAGTTAAGATGTGTATACAAAAAGAATATATAACTACGCTTAAAATCCATTATTACATCAAACTGCCCACATATTTTGAGTTAGTTTTGACAAGTTTGATTTCCAAGTTTGAAAACGGTTTCTAAGTAACTGTCAAAGTAGATACACTGAGACCTTCACAAAAGCATATTGAATGGATGAGGGAAAAAAGCCAACTAATGTTCAAAACACACTAAACGACAGGATTGTGATATTTCACAGCGAAGTACTATCGTGGGTTATTAGCCGATTACAGTACACCTTTTTTTCCTATCCGAGTTTTTAAAAAGAACATTCTGCATCTGAACAGAACATATTTTTGTTCCCCAAGAAGCAACTGTGAGTTATTTAGTTCGTATAGCAGTTATTTTATATTGTAGGGCACCAAAACAAGTCTGCTTGCAGTTTTCCAGAAAGATAATCAATACTCAAAACTCACCTCCTCAGAACTGCTTTTAATGTGTAATTTTGTGTGTGTGTGTGTGTGTGTGTGTGTTACTTGTAGGAAGTTTTTGCTTTTTATGTGTTTTTTTTAAACTTAGGTAAAGTGTCTGAGTTTCTTGAAAAGCGCTCTATAAAATAAATGTAATTATTATTATCATCATTATCATCATCATCATCATCATCACCATCATCAAGATAAGATGCTAAATATCAATTCAAATGATCTCGGGAACACGGGC
>OMLF01055979.1:50922-74562 GCA_900302615.1 Holocentrus rufus
GGGCGTAGTAGTAAATCATTCTTCCCTGGTTCTTTAAATGCACTCAGAGTTCACTATTTTTTTTACGATAGCACTTGAAGGAGGCATACAAGACACCAAAGATGAAGTATGACATCAAAGAGGACAACAGGAAGCAGAGAAATTCACGTTCGCTTTCACGTTCACCGCCACTTGTGCTCTAGACTGAATAAGTTTTAGAATTTACATGGGAGCGTCTCTCTTGTTTTACTTTTTAAATTCTTGTGCAATATACAGTGTTCTGGTGAGATCCACCTTTGCATCAAATGCAATATAACAAGCTGGTGCTGTTCAAAACTATCTGCGTACATATACGCATGCGCGACTGAAGTTCCTGTTGCTCTCTGATAGCTGCGTTCTAAGGAAGGTTTTACTTTTTCACAATAAAATATATAAATTACATGCCAAAGCACTTTGTCTTAAAGATGACATGGATTCCAGTTTCGCTGCAATTACTTGCGGCAAGGGGAAGACGAAAATTAGTTTTTGCTACAATACACTGTTGCACTGACATTACAGTATTACAGCATTACAGTTTACAATCATATCTATTAAAACCAAATGTTCAGGTCAATCTGGCGCAGTTATTCTTTCAGGAGAAAACTGTCTTGTAATTATATTTATCAGTGGGAAATGAATGTGTGAAGTACCTATTGTCCATGAGCGCCAACAGCAGCGTTTGTTGTCACTTTCCCTGTACATACTAGGCTGGAGAAGCGGGATTCGCTTCTTGTAAATTACATTATCTTTGCTGTCAGATGCGTGTTGAGGTTAACGTTAGCTGGGTTAGCGTTACCTTGCTAAGTCAAGTGGTGTGTGTTGTGAGTCAAGTGACAAACAATCAAGGAAATATCTTTAATTGTTTGTAAGGTAAATCGGTTTTGTTGATCCACTTAACTGCAATCATTTGTAGACTGATGCACATTTCCCGACTCACTGGTACGATAACAAATCGCTAAATAACCGCGTCAAGTTAGCTGGCTTTTAAATTGTGCTAACGTTAGCTAACGTCATGCCAGATTACCGATTGAATTTCGACTGTAGCTAGCTGCGTTACACTGACGGCAGTTTGCATTACCGATAACTATATAAGCCTCAACATTGGCCACAGCCTTATTGGTTCCTGAGAATCGGTGCACTTTGAGCAGTAAGATAGACTGCAACGTTAGCTAGCTTTGCTGTGGTGGTTAGCCTAAGCTAACATTGGCTGCATCCCACCGACCGCTAATTTTGCACATTAAAAGCTACACATCCTTATGGAAGCTAAGTAGCTGGCTAATTGTTGGTGTTTACTTGTCGCCTTTGGTAGTTATGGTAGTTAACGTTACTTTTAATATTTTCTTATGGTTTACTGTGATGTACTTGTCTGCTAAGCCATCTCTACACTGATAATAAATGACCTAACGTTAAACCAAAATAGCAGCAGTTTGCCGTTGGGAGCTACAGTAAAATTGCTTAATGTTCCAACCTAGCTAGCTAACGAGCCACTCATCTAGGTTAAATGTAGTGTGACACTCCTTACCAATACTGAACTGCATGCTGCGTATTTCATCTCTTCTCTCTTGCTAGGTTCCATCATGAAAAACTAACGCTCTTGATGGTTCATCTGCCCGAACTTAGAGGCCAGCGTCAAGGGTCTTAATGGTCCTACTACTGTAAAAATACAGCATCTTCAATGGAACGGAAGACTCATCTTAGAACATAGCTTTTTTCAGGAAAACATTTTGGGGTGCTTCTGACTTACACAGGTGGAACGATGAATGAGGAACCACCTAAAACCCCATGCTCAGTCAAAGGGCCTGAGGATGAAGATGTGCAACAAAGCACAGAGAAGACAAACAGTGTGTCAGAGAACACCTCTGAGGTTGAACCAACACAGGAACCCTTGGCACCTTCAGATGAACCTAATAAAGAAGAAAGCCTCATGTCAGAGCCTGCGCAGTTAGCCGCAGGAGAGGCAAGTGAGGAAGCTAAAGCACCTGCTGGTGAGCCTCCTGTTGACTGGTTTGAGCCCCTTGAGGATGATGATGAGGCAGAAAACTGGGAGTTAGCCGATGCTGACCAACACTTCAATGGTAAAAAGGATCCAGAGGAGGAGAGTCTGGCAGGAGAAAGTGAAAAGAGTGGGAGTGTGGCGAGCAGCGAGAAAAACTTCAAAAGGATTTACCAGTATGTTTAATTATGGTCATTTATGCTATTCTGTAGAAATGTAATAATGATATCACAATGCAACATCAAATATGGTGTCAGATAGGGCTCTCTCTCTCCAGCAGATGTTAAAGTTGTCTGCAGAAACCTAGTTTTGCTTGACAGTATTATGGAAGGGTGACATACTCTTTGGATTTGATTTTTGTGATTTGCAAGCAGAGGACCCCAAAACTATCATCCTTCTATCACCACACGTAAAGTTAATGAAGTGTGCGCGCATGCTAATTTGCTATGGTGATTTTCTTGTAGAACTCAACAGGAGGATAATAGAAGGGGCTCATTACAACAAAAAGCAAGTCAACTGGATGGTTACAGTTTTCAGCTTTGTTGCTTGCTAAGAAATATGTAGCATAAATAAGATTGGAACTGTTTATTTGTAATATTGCATCATCTTGTATGTGTACATACATACATGTATAAGCATGTATATATATATAGATTGATAGATATTCACAGTGTGGGAGTAAACAGGAAGAGGTTCAATGTTTTGGAAGAAGATTTTGAGAGAACATATGGGCGATGGACTTATTGGATGCTGCAGGGATTAAAACTGACTTTATGTTTCTCAAATACACCTCAAATCTCCAGGTTACCCTGCCACTGTCTTTTCAAAATAAGACAAACACAGATTAATGTGACTGTCGATGTGTTGTTTTTTCCCATTAATATGCATTTCTAACAGTGACTATTCTCCCAATATGATCAGGCTTAATGTTCACCGCCGTAAGCGATCACATCCTGATGAGGGATGGGTTGAGTGGCCTGCGCTTGGAGAGGGTTGGAAACGCAAAGAAGTGGTCCGTCGCTCAGGTTCCAGTGTTGGCCAGAAGGATGTTTATTACCTTAGGTAAATACTGTCTTAAACACACACATTCTCTCCTCCCACTGTTCAGCTGTTTTTAGATCAGGGGCTAGCACATACTGTAATTTATGATGAATTAAATTGATGTTTCACAATCAGTGTTAATTTAAATGTTAAACATTAGGTGGCGATGGCTATAATTGTAATTGCTTTTTCTCTTTTGTAGTCCACAGGGTGACCGAGTGAGAAGTAGAGTTGAATTAGCTTCGGTGCTGGAGGGCATTTTAGACTTATCACTGTTTGAGTACAAGACGGGGAAGTTCTACAATGGTGATATACCTTTCCCAAGAGGAGTTAGGAACAGAGGGAAGGTATGTACCCATTTGATCACTGTAGACTGTACATTTTGAATGCATACATGTAATTTATATGTATAATGTATATATGTAATATATATGTAATATCTATATTTTCTTTTAATCTCACTTTCTGTCCCATTAGAGAAAGCGGGAGCGTTCCTCCTCTGAGTCCAGCTTAATGGAGAGAGGAGAGGGTGCAGACACCCCTGACTCACATCACAGGCTCACCCCAAACTTAGGCTCCAAACTCAGTAACTCCAACCAAACACTTCTGTTTTCACACAACTTCTCGAGCACTCCAAACCACGGCCCTCAGGAAGAAGATACGATAAAAGAAGACAAAATAAAACTTCCCCATGTTGTATCATCAAGACCGCTCCCCTCCATCAATGGAGAAATTGGGCCAGAAGACACCTGTCTGTGAGTCAGCTTCACCAATCAAAATTCATTACTAAAGCTGACACCAGAGGTTAGATTGCAGAAATGCAGTAGCTGGTATTAAATCACAGGAAACTAGTATTTCTGTTTGACTAAAAGGGTTTATTTATGGTGTCGCTGCTGCAGATGGCTTACTATCTATGACATGTTCTCTGTCTCCACAGCATCTGTGCCAAGTGCGGTATTTCGTTTACAGGGACATGGTATGACAAACAGAGGAAGAAGCCCTGCTGTCCTAGTTGCTGGGGTATGTCAATACATAAGTGTGAAACATAATGATTCCGGTGGAACTCTGGCTTAAGAAATATTAACAGAATGAAATGGAAGTAAACATGACACTATAGAAAAAACAGCTTAAGTTGCTGTTACTCATTCCATGTTTGTTTGTTTATTTTTATTCCAACAGCTACGAAGACAAGGGAACATCCAATGGTTCGTTTCAGAAAGGTAAAGCAGTGTCTCTATATAAGATGTGTGTATAATTTTAACCGCTATTTTTTAAGATATGTTAGCAAGCCAAAGCTTGAACATATAACTTGTGGTGATGAAATGTCTTTACCATGGCCTTTCAAAGAGGATTAGACAGATGGCCCAGGATTTCATTGATCACCTGTGCTCCATTTCCTAATAAATTCTGCCAAAATACTCTTATCTGATCTTCTGACTCTGTGTCCGATGTGCCTTTAAATTCCTTGCACGTGCCTCTGAAGTTAGGTTGCTGATTGTAGATATTGATGTGTAAACAAACCTGTTTTGTCTTTTTTTTTTTCTTGGTCTGCTGTAGTGGATTCCTTGTGGGCAGTGTGTGGCCTGCCATAACACAATGAACTGTGGGCAGTGTGCCAACTGCAAACATGGACTGCAGAGTCCTGAGTCCCGAAAACGCATTTGCCGGAAACGCAAATGTATATGTCCCATCCGCAAGGTAGGCTGACAGAGACGCATTGTCACTTACCTGTTTATTACTAAAAGGTTATATTTGTATTTCTTATCCTTTGTTTCTGTATGTTACATTAGGGCCCTGGAATTGGAAGCTTTATGCCACATAGGCCTCATAATGAAGTTTCTGAGACTTTTGAGGACACTATGAGTTTCCAGGTAATTAAAGCTTGTATTTTTCCGTAAACTGTACTTTTTATTTTATTATCATGCTTACTAGAAGGGCAAGGTCCAAGATGTGCTGTTATAGAAAGATTGTAGGTTTTTGTGGGGTGGTTGTTTAAAGATTTAATATGCAATGATGTACTTGCTCAAATGTGCAAATAGATATAGCACAGCAGTGGGGGTTCACAAGTATTGCTGATCAGTACCAGTCAGTTTACTGTGACTGTGATGGCTGTGGAGCTTTGAAATTAGCCAAGCCAGTCCGGCATCTTTGTTTTGTTTTTGGGGATCACCTCCTTTCCCCAACATGTAACGTTAGCCAGATTGATGCCAATTGTGTGTGGTAGGGCTACTCTGCACAGTCTGGTGTTAGCACATTTCAAGTTCTGGGCTGCCCAGATTTATTCAGTCAGTTTGGAAAAAACCCTACTCTAAGAAAACTAACCACATCCATGGCTCTATCTTCTCTATTATTCATTAACTTCTGTGTTTGTTGTTCAAGTACTCAGCATATGTTGTGTGTAACTACCCTTAGTCATACCAGAGACACTGTGATTATGAAAGGAGACTGGGCACCTGGGTGACATCTTTGAAGCATCCCCAGGTAGTAGCATTATGACTGTATCAAATTGTATACAACATGGAGTCATAAAATTTGTTCTGAAGGATATGGTACCGCAGAATAATAATTTCACTCATTGAGGCTTGCACGCATGCGCTATCCACACAGCAGGATTACTACATTCTTCCTTGCGGCAGCTTGTGTCGTTGCCTTGTTAACTGTAATCACTCATGTCAGGCACATAGTGGAGCTATAGAGATTGTTGTAAATGCATGCATTTACATTTTGACCTGTATTAGTTCCACTGTGTTAAGCTGTCTTACAGTTGTTTTGCCTTGGCTTGTCTGGGCTGCAGTGTTTTTATCGTCCAGTTCTTGGCCTCTATCTGTACAGTCTGTCATAAATATCAAAGTTGCACGGCTACGCAAAATCTAAACATGTGATTGGCTGTAAGTGTGTCTCATGTTGACTTGCCACCATGTATGTCACCATGTCACCATGTATTACCATACAAACTGATGGAGTGCAATATCTACTTTTATAATAACAGTGTCTCTGGGCATACTGTTAGCCAAACATTGCTACTTGCTTTCACCCTACATATATGTCAAGAAGTATGCTCAAAATAACTCATGGTAGCAGAGTGTCACACCTGAAATATGTTTGGCTTGTTCTGATGACTGTTGCTTTACCTGATTGCTCTTGTACCTCCTCTAAACTATTCTAACCTTATGTATAATCTTAACCTGTGTTATTATGTAAAAATATAGCCTCTAAATGTGATACACACTGTTATTTTATAACTCCTGGACTCTAGAGTCTGTATCCAAATGTGGGCAGGAATAGCCACTTAATGGTGCTAAAGCTCTATAAAATTACATTACCTTTTAATTGCACTCTGAAATGTCTGCGATAGTAGTCAGTTCATTTTTTTCTTGTGGCAGTATAAACAGGGACTGTAATGTGATATATTTACAAGATTATATACCAGAAAATCTAAGTTTTGTAGTTTAAACACCTTTAGCCACTAGTTTCTCTGTGCGCCACAGTTGCCTGCTTGAAAACATATGAATGCCAGTGACAGTGAAAGCTATGGCCAAACTGAGAGGGACAAAGTCTCTATTCATAGAACAGTATACAGCTAACATACCACAACACCACACCAGACCTGTTAGATGACCCTGGCTATAGATCTGGTTTAAGTGCAATCCAAGTGTTTCACCTGGCCAAAATGACAAGATTTTGTTGCCACTTCTGAGTTGTGTTATGCAGCCTATTTGGATTACGTTATCTGGCAATATGACAGATGAACAAACTGTAGCTTAAGTAATATTATTTGTGTCACGCCATTGCAATTTTTTTTTGAAGTCACATCATTTGTGCTGCTCCAATAGCAAACCAGTGATCCCTCCTCGAACTTTCCAAACAGTTCTTTTGTTAGATCCTGGATATTGGAGGGTTTAATGAGGTATTAAAAAACATGTTTATCAATTTTCTTTTTATGCGCCCCGTCCATTTTCGCTAATGTCTTTTTATTTCCGGTTGCCAGACTTCGTAGGAAAGATACTGGCTAGCTTGGATACATCTACAAAATAAGCAATGCATACATTGATGAAATTGAGTAGCTTGCTCATTGGCCTCCGAATAATACAATTAACTGTAAAAGTAAAGTATAAAGACTAAGACACGTTTTTCTAACAAAACTGACAGACTTAAAAAGCTCACAGAACCATTACTATTAATCGCGCCGGAAGTGGAAAGACAAAATCAGCAAGATGGCGGCGTACGTGTTGTTGTAACAACACATCTATGGCTATCTTGAAACATACCATGGATGGAGGCCCAATGAAGTTAAACGATGCTAAACCACCTTACAAATGATCACCTCAGAAGACATTTAGTTCGTCTTAATGTAACACCTTTCATATAATTATGAAACAACAACAATGAGAAGCCGACTAGAGTCATATGTTAAAATTGCTGTAATAACATGATTTAAAAGGCTTATTTCACCTGCAAACGTAACATCTAACGTTAGCTAACAAAAGGGGTGATTTTGAGCAAGAACTTTTTGTTAAGTTGAGGAAATCACACTGGCTCGCAGTAGCAGCACAAGCGAAATGTGACTGAAGAAACAAATTGTGGAGTTTGACCATCATTTGATTTTCGCATAGTGCGCGTGGATTCGCGTAACTAACTTTCAACTTTTGTTCCGTCCTTTTTCTCGCGCCCTAAGCTAGTTCGCCTCGAAATCTATCCCAGCATTCTCTGCTTCTCTGCGCAGCGTTCAGGTCGCCCCTAGCCACAGTGGCTGAAACGTGATTAGTTGTTTCCCCGCAACGGGTGAGACTAGTCCTGTTTTCCAGCTGCGAGCAGCAGCTCGAACCAAACGCGGTCAGCACGGAAGTGATACAGCGAAAAGGTAGCCTACTCCTCTTTATGGAAAGCCTTTTATGTAGCTGCTTAATCACAGTTCTGCTTAGTAGAAGATAGTAGAAATAAAACACTACACAATTACCGAAGTGCGCTCAACCAAACGGACGTTGCCAAAGTTTCATAGCGAACTGTGTTAATTGCAAATTCTGTTGATTGTTTTCACTGAACATTGCACTGTTAGCTGACTAGCTAGATAAGTTACAGCTAACAACGCTAATGGCATATTGAAATTACTTCTCTTGTACTAAACAAGGACCACTTAAACCCCCAACCTTACATTTTCGTGATAGTTATTTAGCTAGCGCCCTCCTGGCTTTACACCTCCATTTAACGCTAGTAACAAACTTGGAATAAGCTGGTGCAATTCTGCATGCTTAGCGTGTTTGTCATCGTACATTTTTAATTTTCAGAAGCATGTGAAAGACTGGTAAATAAAAGGGGGTGATGATGACATCGATTAAGTTGAGGCCGATTGGGCAAAGTAGGGATGCAGACTATCCTTAAGTTTAGGACGGTTAGTAGGTCTGTGCCATAAACACGAATAAACATTTATCCAGTGGTTCTGTGCGATAGTGTGCGCAACTACGGATCCCCGCAGCACACGCGCACGACAGCACCGCAGTTGGGGGGGGGAGAAAAACATTTAGACCAAACACTGACTTCACTTTGCAATTATTTCCCCCCTCATTTTGTTTGTTACAAATTGGTCTTAAATTTAATTTCTGGTTGCGTTAAAAAGTTGTAAGATGTTTTAAATTTAACTTGCTTGTTAAACCTATATAAGCCCTGTACATCGTTTGGAATTAGCGCAAATAGCAGTAGCAGCTCCCGTCTCAGTGGAGCCAGTTCTGACCTGATTTTTGTTTTAATTTTGTAATCCTATTTATGTTTGAAATAAATAACCAACCAGTAATTGTGGTTTTATACTCTTTGCTTTAGGTAACTGCTTGAAATTGAGAGGGACTGAATGATAGCTGGGGGGGAAACGTGGCACAATTGGAAAATAACTGTTGCTGAGCTTATTAAGTAATTCACATTCATAATGTATCTACTGTATTTGTAATCCTAACATATGAGAAGAAAAACTAAAACGATTTTGTCAACATAAAGCTATACAGTGAACTGGATAGGTTGCCAAGTCTCAAGAATGAATGATTAGTGTAGAGTTAACAAATCTGTGCTAAATTACTCATCAAACAAAATCTAACAAGTCCCTTTTAATTTACAGAGTGAAGTTGTGGACTCAGAGGTAACCCCTTTTAATCTGAGACTAAACCACATCTTCATTTTTAGTATTGTGACATCTTATTACTCTAAAAAGTGTTATACACTTTCTTTCTCAATCATGTCTGATCGCTCCTTTATTCCCACAGCACCCAAGTTATAAAAACAGCGACACGGAGGACTTCTCAGTGAACGTGGATGTTGAAGACGAAGAGGACATGTCGACTGATGACGATGATGATGTGAGTTTTTCCACCTCATTTCAGCACTGAAGCGTGGCATCCTTAAAGAGCCCCTCCGGCAACCTCTTGATCTCAAAACACTTTCTGAAAAACAAATTGACATATGCAATTGCCCACCAACTACAGTATCAGTCAAAATGAGCTTCACCTGTGTAAAAGGTAACCACACTGCTTCCAGTGATTTCAGACACAATTTGTGACTAAATCATTGGTTTTCCTGGTAAATTGGGAGTAACAGCTAAGTACAGACAGAACATATACCATTTGCTGTGGGCACAACCAGTGGTGAGCTGGTGGCTATTGAGTCTATGTATTGAGTTCATGTAACAACAGCAATAGCTGAAAGTTGTCATGAAACAAAACAAAACAGGATGTTAAATGTGTGGCAGTCAAAGGCCTTTAAAAGAATACAAATGGACATAATTTCTATCCAACATTTCAAAATTTATTGTTGGCTTTGTGCTGATCACCTCGGCCTCAGACTGGATGCCATTTAAAGATACACAGATCAACAGTGAGTGACACATGTTGCAGTGGGACCTTGACAAACTGAGGGAGAGGAGGACAGAGATAATATATGTCATGTCTTGAGAATAAGACATTCTAGCGTTAAAGAAATGCTGCATCATGATTGTCATGCTTGATCACCGATGAACTCAAATAAGTAAAGTGGAACTTAGGCTTGGCCTTTGTGTTGTGTGCTGCATGCTTAGTGTCATGAGAGATTCCATAATTACCTTAAATAAACCATCAGTTTCCTGTTCCTTTGTTCAAAAGTTGAAATTTTAACAGAAAATTCTCAAATGCTTATAAGGATCACTTAAAAAGAATTTGAAAATCCACCTGTCACAAAGGTCATGAGTTTGGTTTGAACAACAGTTTTGCACCAGAATGCCACTTCCTCCTCATATGTTTCACAAAAATTTGCAATCAGAAGTTTTTTTCAGTTGTTGCATAATGTTGTTAACTTGTGTTAAAGGATCTCTGTTTTACATGTCTTTCAGTGGCATAAGAAAAGGAAGCGGCGCTCCTGTGGGAAATGCAAAGCATGTCTCTGCAGGAAAGACTGCGGCACATGTGATTTCTGTATTGACAAGCCCAAGTTTGGTGGCAGCAATAAGAAGAGGCAGAAGTGTCGCCTGCGTCAATGTCAGAGACAGGCAATGGTATGGTTTTACAATTAGCATTTTAATATCAAATCTGAGGATGACGTCTGTTGGGTCGTGTTCCTTTGTTTCTTCTGATGATGTATCAACAGAGTTATTAACAACCTCCCACCAACGCCTCCTGTACCACTTTGTATTTACATGTATGTACTTGGCAGAGGCACTTGTTGCCCTTTCAAATCGGCCAGGCGGAATATGGGATCCAAGATGGCTCGATGCCAGTGGGCAGGCCTAGACCTCACTACACATACAGTCGGAAGACACCCACAAAGAAAAATAAAGGCATGCCACTTGGCTTGGAATTCACTGACAATGAGGATGATGACAATAGCTTGCAAGCAGTGAGTTTCCAGTGTCGCTGGTCCTGACAAAAAGTTGTATTTTAAAGCTTTATGTATGATTTTTTGCCATTGCTATGTTGTTTTCTTTTTTTGGATGAATTAGCTTAATGCAGATTTTTAAAAAAAATCATCACATTTGTTTGAAAAATGCCTGAAGGATTTGTGGTTTCATCAGACATTCCTTATGTTGTTCCTGTTGTAGATGAACTGGACCTCTGAGCCTATCGGTGGTAGCAGGCACTCCTATGAGCTGAACTACAGAAACCAGCATCTATCCATGCAGGTTTGATGAGAATTTTTTAGCTACAGGTTTTAATCATGTAAAACTTTCCCATCATCTGACCAAAGAAAATGTCAGCTTAATTTTGCCTTTCAACAGGTGAATCATTCGGACACTGGACAGAGGAATGGACTGCCTGACAGAGTCCCCAACCCCAGCAACCATAACAACTCCCAATTAGTGAGTTAAATCTTCCCCTCAGAATTCTCCATTGCAGGAACAGTCAAAGTTTGCTTGTATTCACTGACAATCATATAGCAACTCCAGCAACTTGTTCATTAAAACCACAGTTAACCAACAACAAGACAACTGGAAGCATATTTTAGCTTTCAACTGAGGCTGTGTGACATTACGATCATTAAGTGTTGAAAGATACTGAAATTCTGGGCCAAACTGTGCTATACACTATTATGTCTAATTTGCAATATTCTGTTTTTACTGAGGAATTGCATTTTTGCTGACAGTTCCTTACCGTATCAATATATTTTATTCAACCAACTCCTTTTCCCTCTCACTGATAATGTAGATGCTCTGGATTTAAGGTCGGGTTTGTATCATATATTAGCTCAAGTAGCAGAATTGGACTCACTCAAAATTCAAGTTGTTTCATTTTAATTTAAACAGGCTATCAACAATTTAATACAAAAAGTCAAATGGGGCTTAATGCTCTGTAAAGGTTGTGCAATGCAGCAACAGGATGCCTTTGTCAGCAGATTGTAGAAACATCCGTTTTTAGGCCTAATGATGTTACTAATCACATGCAGTGTTGTCTAAATTACATGCTACATGCTTATGGGCCTGCATATGTACCATGGACCTTTGTTGTCAGCTCATCCGTGACTCACCTCGTTGGTTCATGGTGTGCAGAGCCTTCAGTGGCCTCAGCTCAACTGCACTAGATCTTTCTGCTGGAAGTCTGACCATCAGCTGTTGTAGCCAAATGCCCTTGTGGTTCCTTCTGGCATCTTGTCCATTGCATCATCAAAGTATTGCCAGCTGTTATATTTCCAAATCCATACAATGTGTCACAAGCCACACCTCCAAATGTCTAATTTGGGATTGATGAATCTCAGTGTGTCAGGTGTTTTTGCACGACTGCACTCTGCAGTTGTCAAAAACCAGTTCATCACTGGTTTTGCCAGCTAAGTGATTGGATGACACCATGAGTCTCCTGGACACATCATCAGTGATGTAATGTGGGGTCAGTAGGTGTTTTTGGGTATTGTAACATGATACACCTGCGCCCGGGTGATCAAGCTTGAGTTCAACAAGCTCCAATTTGTGCTCAAATGGTATTTTGTTTTTCCCCCATGGATTTGCTCAAGCTCTCTTTGTCCTAAGTCATTTTAATCTTTGCTCTGCATTTTCTCCCTGTCCTCACAGCTATTCTTGTTTTGGACACTTCAGTCACTTGAATCCCAGTACTGCATCACGTCACTTCACCAAGTCATCTCAGATTCCTCTAAAAGAGACCTATTGGGCAACCTCATGTTTAACTTAGTGTTTGCACTGATAGAAAATTTTTGAATGTTGAATGTTTGAATGTGCAAGTTAAACAACTCATGCCAGTGAGATTACAAAATGTAGTAGCACATTTGTGGAATTATGGGTACCATGTAAATAAATAATTGCAATAAAAGAAGGAAATTAATCTTCATGGCTGAACTTGTTGATTTCACTATCAACCACCCCTCTGTGAAATTATCTGAGAGGTAAATTTAGTTTAGAGTAAATGTACATAGATTAAGAAGAGCCTGCATATTTTTTTTTTACTTTTTGACTGTCCAATAGTTTGGCAACTCACACATATGTTCACCTTTACCAACCCAGGACCAGATAAACCGGTGGGATAGAGAAAAATCAAACGCGGTCAGAGACGGTGAAAAGGTTGTTGGAGAGGAAGCAGAAGAGGAGTTGCCATTGGTACGTGCCCTGCTGAAGTGGAGAGTTTGCATGTTTTGAACTTTGGCTTTCCAACCACAAATAATGTAAATCTTAATACTCAGTAGTTTTCCTTTTGTTCTTTGTAGATCACACGAATATTCAGTTTGGCTGACAGCCCAGCGGGGTGTGGGGTGGACACAGAAAACCAGCTGCTAAAGCTGCTGGAGGGTTTGCGTTCTTCAGCACTGCCTATCCTCTGGTATGCCATAGTGGTGGAGGGCCCGCAGCTGCAGCTCATCCAGTGTTCGAAACAGTCCGTCATGACTGACACCATGGTGCTGATTGATCCAGGCTTCTGCTATCAGGTCGCTGTCCAAAAGCAGCCGCTGCTCCTCACCCACCCATTGTACAATGATCATCCGACACACCTAACCTCTGTGACTGAAGTGGTAAATCTGCTTTTGGACTTGGAGAGGTACATGGTGTGCCAAGGTGTGCCCCCACAAGACTTGGCATCTAGCAAAGGGCCTATCATCATGGAGCGGGCATCGACATGTGATTTCTTGGTTAAGAAAAATGTCAACATTTGTGTTAACTGCAGAGCCCTGTTTGGGCAATAATAAACTACAGCAGCGCTGCAGAGAGAGGAAATATCTGTGACCACATTGGAGGCCGTTAATCCTTGGGTGCCACTTAGGACTCTTGGTTTGTTTTTGTTATTTTCCTTATTTTAACAGGGATGCAAAAGATGGACTACCTTTAACACATTTACCTCTGGACTGTAATATGATTTGATTGAAGATTCACCAAAGGTTTTCCCGGAGCAATTACGTTCTAATCACCTGGAGTGAGCAGGCCTATTCTCAGATTGTTTCTGCTACATTGTTTTAGGACTTTTTCTCATGATGACTGTACATCATATCAGACTTGACAGTGTGTAGAGTTTATCTCCCTTGGCTGACTGGTCAACTATTTGGTTGTTGTTTATTGACTCCAAACTCTTTGCTTGAGGAATCAGTTTATTAATTTAGTCCTGAGAGGACTGCATCATAGATTATAAGGCAGGGAGAGAGAAAAGACAGTAGTGCTACATTAAAACAACACCATGTACAGTTCCTAACAGATTTACCTTTTATTGTCCTCTGACAGCTTTAAATTGAATTCTGCATAATTATAATGTATATTGGGAGTGCATTAAATTTCAAATTATATCTTTGCCTTTGCTTCGCAAGGGGCCACCAGTAGTTGGGTGGATGATTTCATTGATAGGGATATACTCAATTTTCAATACTCTGAGTGGGGCCAATCAATAGGTGTAGGATGTGTCTGCAAATGCTTAATAGATGAGATTTTGAAAAGCACTTCAGAGATCACTATCTTCACCACATTTATCATTTTTGGGCTGAGGCAGATCTACACAAATATGCCCTTGCACATGCAGATTAAAGATGTGAAATGTGCTGAAATCTTAGAAACAAAAAGCCAGAATAGACATTTCTTTCAGTATTTGTCTGCAAACTACTGTTTTATAAAATGACTTCCTCAAGCAAAACTGTGTTGTGGCCAAACTTCCTCCATGTACATCGCACAGATGTCAAAAACCGTATTCACCATCTTCACCACATTTGTGGTGTCAATAATTCACTTGGATCCTTTTGGTAGTGAGATATTGTGACAAATAGCGGAGCAGAGTTTTAAAATGTTGAATAAGCTGTTCACTTGCTCTGTCCCCTGCTCCTCTTTCCAGGGATATTTAGGGGTTCACTCGATTTTAAGAATGTGAAAGATGTTTTCTTAATTAGATTTACTTTTGAACTCTAGGGTTCCTCTTGTATTTGTGCAAAACTTACCCTTGAAATGGAAAATCATTGTTTACGATCAGTTTGTTGCTTTTTAAAAAAAAAAGTCTTGTTGTCCTTTGTTTATATTAAATTATTTAGACAAGTGTAGAGAAAGTGAAACAGAGGAAGTTTTATTCCCTGTCTTTGTCTTGAAGGCATCATGCAAATAAACCTGCTTGCTGTCACCAGGCCTATTATTATATTGAGAGCAGATACATATTGCAAGAACTTATCTTCAAATGTCTATTATGGTCACTACTGAATTGTAAGGTCTGAAGGCCTCCTGAAAGAAATTTGTTAGAATTTACATTTTATTTTCAGTGATGGGCCACACTTAGCCTCAGCCAATTATAGCTTTCCAAAGTTCAAAGTTTTAAATTGTGACAAACAAGCATATTATGTGTTATTAAGCTATTTGATTCTTACTTTTTTGGGCCAGTGAAATAATGAAATTGCACACTGATCCCAGAAAAGTGAAGACTGGTTTCAAAGCTTCCCATGGCTGCTGTTTCAGTGGGAGCCACAACAAATGCCTTGATTTAAATTATAAAGCTTCCCAGCCTATGATTAATAGCGCTTAGAAGTCTTCTGTATTACACCATAGCTTGTTTTGGAGCTTCTCTAAGGGTCGCGGTTGTGTTGCAAGGTTGTGGACTGATGTACAATTTCATTAATAAATTCAAGCATAAAAAATAAAATTGAATTTCCATTCATATGAAGCAAAATCCTTAAATCTTTCATGTGAAGGCCACTTCATTTTGTCATAGAATGGAAATTCTTGTAGGAAAATGGATTGACATTAAAAGTTGTTAAGCCTGTGTTTATGTTTCTAGTGTTGGTGACATGCAATTTCTGTTGTATGAAAGTGACATTATTTTCAACTAGATCTATGTTATATATTGTGTGTGCCACGGTGTTTGGTTGGAGGGTACAGAATGAGCTGGAAATTCATGTTTTTGTAATTCAGTGTTTTTTAATAGAATTTTTAATATTGTCAAGAGTTAAGAATTTTATAAATAATCAGTTTGATTTAATAAATCTATTCT
Source organism: Holocentrus rufus (assembly GCA_900302615.1). NCBI lineage: Eukaryota > Metazoa > Chordata > Actinopteri > Holocentriformes > Holocentridae > Holocentrus > Holocentrus rufus. The sequence goes on from OMLF01055979.1 coordinate 66,874, forward strand.
TCATAATCATGGATTTGATTTTATCTGCTGCAGATTTGTCAGAATCCAAATTAGCAACAGAGCATGAATAATTCAAATTTCCATAAGACATACAAGAGAGACTTGTAGCTTTACAGAGTAGAATGAACATATTACGAAAGAGATGGAGCAAAATAAATGTCTTCCACGTACTGAAAATAGACAAAACTATTTTTGAAGTTATCTTCGGAGAATAATTGGATAGCCTCAGGAGGCGGACCGTGTGAGAGCCACCGACAGCAAGCCAGGCTGATGTATTTTTAATAGTTCAGCTTCACACTGTAGCCTACGTGTTACAACTGGATTTAATATTTTACATCGTGGATGAAGTGCCACACACTGAGGCATGCTACATTTGCGAGGGGAGGGGGATATTGTTGTGACATTGCCGAACGAGTGCATAATATAATCGGGGTTTTCATCCGGTGCAGAAGGGAAACCTTTCTTCTTTTGGGAGGCAGGTTTACCGAGATGCGCAGGGCTTCGACGCAACGGAGGTCGAGAGGCTGCTGGTGAATTACAATCAAGACGCGGAGCCACCATGAACGAGTTGCCTTATTTGTTGTGTATTATGAATCACGGTCTATTTTATTAAGTGAATCTGTCTTCTGGGGAGAACCTCGTCAAGCAGCACCACGCTGAGATGATTTTTCTTGGCTAAGCATTTCCACAGACGACCATGGAGACCTCCGTAGGCATCGGTCATGCTCTCTGGTAAGGGGGGGATTCTGCTCCAAGATGTCTTTTCTCATCGTAAATGGGCGTATAAATGAATAGCCGTCAACACAGCCTATATTCTGTAGGAAAACATGCCTGGCCTACATAGTGCAGTCTACAAGTCGTTACTGGGAATTTATGCGTTATATGGGCACGCAGTTTCCACCTTTTCGGACATGAGCTAAATTATAAATCACGTTTTCATATGCTGTCAGCTCGTGACACACCTGCGATGTTGCATGCCTTCCATTAATTAGTCCAGTGTGTTTCATTATCAGGCAGCGCTGCCGTCTGCAGCGGCTATGCAGATGTAGGATGGCTTGTGTTGCAGACCCAGAAGCCGGACTTAATGTGGGAGCACATGCTTTACGCTTGCCCTGGTGAGCTAAAATATAAGAGTATAAAATGCAACGCACGGGCGGGATGCAATGCCACTCAGTTTGTCTGGCCTTTGCATTTATGCTCCTTGTCCACCGCATACGATCAGGAGGAATATACTGTATTTCTGTCATCATTCATTTAATAAAAGGAAATAACAGGAGAGCAGCTGCATCTGCATGGATTCACATGAGCCACTCTGAATAAGTAAAAATCTGTGTCATGGTTCCTGGGAATACACAACTTCCCCCTGTTGCTGCATTGTTATGGAGCAAAACAGACTCCTTCAAAGTAGCATGCTGCTATTGCTCTTCATAGGCCCCATATTGATTACAATGCCCTCATTTCTAAAACACTGCTGGTTCTCCTCATTGCAATGTGCCGCTTGCAGCCCAGTCTTGCCTGAAGTGTTCCCACTGAGACATGCACTGGTATAAACACTATTATGAACACATTCTTGAACAAGGATGTCCAGAGCTGGCAGGTTCTAAGGGACTTCTCCAAATGTGTTGTCCCAGGCAGCGCCTCTGGGTGATTCACTTCTAGTGCAGCTTTGGTCGATCTGGGAAACACCTCACTGTTTTAAGAGGAGGATTTTCCACTTTGTTGCCAAGCGTTTGTCGTCTTTGAAAGTGCTGATCACTCATGTAGTTGGGGGTTTCTCTATTTGCAGGGTGTTTAAATTCACGGACCACTGGGCCATTCACAGCCTGTTCTCAGTCGCATTCATTTCCAAGGCAGGGTTGGGAGAGTCGTTTTATGGCAAATAAAGCTTTGTGAAGATCTAGTAGATCACTCATGCCTGACTTCATTTTGGTCAGCTGGATTGCAACCCATATAAGTGTTTTGTCCTCTCTCTCCTCTGTTCATTGCTGTGTCTTCAAATAGGTTGCATGGTACTCTATCTTTCTATAAAGCATTCCCTGTTGTTTTCATGCTACTTTGAGCGTTACATTTCAATTCAAACACCATGGAATTGTATCTTGACCCTGATGGGTACAAACACAATAGCATTCTGTCACTGTTCTGTTGGATCAAGGTGACACTATTCTTTTTATTATGCCCTTAAGAGATGGACTCACATGATGCGAGTAGCTGGCTCACAACCAGCAGAACGACACATGCCACTTCACCGGGCGTTGCGCAGATCCATAAACTCATCCCTTGTCCCAGATCCAAGACCTTTCAGCAAGCCTAACCCTTTGAAAATTAAAAATTAGAGCATGCCCTTGGTTTCGTCCAAAGTGCCATAGATTACCGCGAGTGCTGAGAGTGAGAGCTCAGTGAATCGGGTCTCAAACGGTAACAAGCGCTGAGCAGGGACCAGAACAGTGTTGCCATGGATAAGACAGAGGATTCACCACATTTCTTCAGTCATAAAGAGAGCTAAACACGTCGCTGGACAGAGTTTGCTTGACAAGACTAAAAGATGCAGAAGGTGCTGTGTGAACATGCGTAGTGATGTATGGCTGGGCATTATGTGGCGTTTTGAACTCCCTCCAGAATCAACAGAGCGGATTACAACCACAGTGCAAAGGCCGGGATGTGGAAAAGTCTTTGGCATACATACAGAAATCCCTCCAGGTGTTACAGAGCAAGGGGAAACAGTATAGGAATAATCCCCTCGGGACGTTGGAGCCACATTCCGTTCTTTATTACTCTCCCCCCTCTCCTCAGCTTAGCAGAATCCAGGTGGATAGCAATCAGCGAGACTGTCTTGTTTCACCCACGGTAGCTGTGTCAACCCTGCAAAAGGTGAGAGTCAAGGGCAGGGAAGGCTTGGAAGTTCAGAATGTAAATTCCGGCCACATGATTGGCCGGTCTGAGCTAAGCTGCCCTGCTGTGCGCTGATAAGCATGTTATAAATCAGTATTTCATGGATGCAGAGAGAGCGAGAGGAGATCATATTAGCGCGGGTGGGTCACCTGACCTCCATAAGCCCTCCACAGTTCTTTGCTGGTGGTTGGTCAGGTGGAGATAGTTCAGCAGTGTAGTAAATCCTCTCTACTGTACCAGCTTTATATCCCCCGCTGACCCTGACTGATCTCGACCTCATATAGAGACCTGAGCTGCACCTCTCTCTTTCCATCTCACCCCTTCCCTTTTTTTCTTTTAGGGTATAAACATGTGGACATTGACATTTCCATTCTGGATTCCTATCACAATAAAACCATGGGTGCATCTTCCCTTGGAGTTTGATGCAGGGGGATCATGCAGAGAAAGGTTGCACCCGCATAACCGTTTCTCAGGGACTGCCATGCTCGTCTCTTGTCACTGAGCAAAGCAAAGTTCAGAGGTGGAAGCGTCTTCGGGAAAAAAACATACTGGATGTTTTTCAGCAGCAGAAGTCTTAGCATGCTGTCGAAGGCGCTGTGAGAAGTGAGCTTGCAACATGTGGTGTGGAATAAGCAATGCTATACTGACTGCATCACTGCTGGCCTACTTTTTACTCCTCAGATTTGAGATGGCTCTTGAATCCTCGTGCTTCTCCAAAATAAGCCGTGTAGTTAGTTGTAGCCCCAGTTTGGTTACCATGTGTAAGTTCATAACAGCAGCAGCTGTGTCAACAGCAGCAGTCAACATGAGGGCTGCAGCCTCACCTGTCCACAGTGTGCTGGAGGTGATATTTCAGCTGCTCGTTTGCATGTCAGCTGCTCGGCGCTGCCTGTTCTGTTCAGTCTGTCTTCCTGCCTGTTGAAAGAGACTCGCACATAATATTGTACGTTCAACAGTCAGTGACAGCTGTAACAGGAACGAGGACATTCCCAAAACCATCTACCATAACATATAAAGACAAAACTGTGCTGTATGTCATGAATATATCCGTTTTATACAAATGTTGGCAGCAGCAGCCTATTCGTGGGACTCTTGGGCCAGATAAAACCTGCAGCAGAGAGGCTGGATCTCTTCTAGGGCTGGGAGGCATATTGTTTATCAAGGGATGAGCGCGATTCTCTTCCTTTGGAACCTGGATATAGAGCTGTTGCCTGTAGCTATGAATGTTGTAATACAATACAAAATCTCCATCTTCCAAGCTAGCAGAGAGAGGACTGCGGTTCCTTGTGTGGACACGGTAGCAGAGGAACCTACCTTATAGGCTGTAGTGTTTAACCCAGCGGACTTGAATATTAAACTCCTCGCTGATTTGCATTCGTGTGATGCGGGCTGCCCCTGTGCAGCTCTCGCTCTCATTGCACAGCTCATGTTTTAATCAACATGGCTCCCAACAGTGCTATCTTCATCACCATCCACAGCCGGTCCCCCATTCCCGTATACACACTAAGTCAACACATGTTTGATCATGTTACTTTCAGATCTCCTCTTCCCCTTCCCCTGATCGTCCCTTTGATGCCACGCTTGTTTATCTGATTCTTCATTGTCCTGCCGTCTTTCCCGCGGGCTTCACCCCGGAATGTGCAGCAGCTCCGTGTCGTCGTACCTGTATCTCAGCGCACATCTGCACGCCAGATGTTTAAGTAGTCACCTCTTGACTTCAACCAGTGAGACCGGTTATCTTCACAGGTGTGTTTTTTTGTCAGACTCTAAGAGAGCCGATTAGAGGATGACCTGTTGCAGTGATCATCCTCACAGCTCTGCTTCCCACACAGCCACAGCTGTCATTTATGGAAGCGGTAATCCTCGAGTTCCTAGTTTTGTTTTTATTTTATTTTGGCAACATCTTTTTTGTGACACATCATTGCTGTGGTGCTCATGTACCTCACTTCCCAGAGATCACAGTGTGGCCAGTCTTTGACGCCTTTTTCATTGGATTTTCTCTTGATGGAGTTTGACTTTATATGGGTGGTGAGCTATTCTTTGTTTCTTCAGCCATGATGGTTATCTCTACTCATGTAACTGTTAAATTTCCTCCTTTTATTCCAAACAAACAGCTTTTACTGGTGGTTATAATGTAAAACAAATCACTTACTCTGCGCTGAAGGATTATGTCTTTCAAAAACCTACCTGTGTTTGGCTTTCATGAACTGGTTGTAGCTTGAATCACTGTTCTCTTATTGGTGACAGAGAGCAGCAAATCAATTTGTTTATATGGAAATGTGGAGTATTACTTTTACAAATGGCTTGATCTCAGTGAGTGCAAAAGGCAGCACCAAGCAAATGTTTTGGTTTGGGCACCAGTCAACTTTCTTCAGTGGCCTGGCTGCCTTTTGGCTCCAACATTCAGCTGCCCAGCTCTCATCCAGAAGATTACCAAATGCCTCGGCCTGTCTTCCCATTACTGCTCAGGCTTATTTATACCGTTGAATAGAACATTGTTTAGGTGCTGTTTTGTGCATTTCCATGTGAAAGTCCCTCTTGGTGTATTAGATTAACTTAAATCAAGACTATCGTCACTGATTCGTGTAACAGGATTCATGTGACGGGCCTTTGTCTGACCAGCCGTCATTACTCTGCCAGTTGTTTGTTTGAAAGGCTCCTACTCGTCTGTCAGTGGGAGGTCATGCATGCTGGGGGTTTTCACACTCGCAAGAGCAAACAGCAGTTACTGGTTCAGTTCCAAGACAGGAGCCAACACAAACTGAAGTGGAAGTATTTCAAGTATGCTTTCACACGAAGAGAGCCTCGTATTGCCAGCCTCATTCTTTATGTTGTGTTGTCTGAGTCAGGGAAACAGAGCACCCACTTTTTACTGACCTACATCCAAAAAGGTGGTCAGTTGTGTATTGAACTTTTTCAGACGGTTCTTTTAGTTTGTCAGAATTATATTTCATCAGACTAATTGGCAGATAAATGTTTTATTTTGAACGATGTGATGCTGCCAAAAGCAATCTTTTTGTAAGTTCAATTTGGATTCAGCCCTTCAGGCCCTGCATCTGGATTTGTGATTTGAATGTGGAGTTGTTTTATTATGTACTTGACAGGAAAGAAGACAGCAAGATGGTCGTTTATGGCAGTCATTTGTGTGTAGGGTTGAGTGAAAGGCTCTCTGGCAGGAAACGTCATCACTATTTTTGGATCTCAAGTCTCCGTAGGGTGTCAGGGAAAAGGTTTGAATTGAGCCTCCATCATATGGGAGAAAGTGCTTATAAACAACACTGCTTACTTACCACAGAAGAGGAAATGTACCTTTAAGGTTTGTCAAGGTTTTTTTTTTTTTAATTGAATTTTGGAAACTAATTTGATTTTCTTGTTCAGTAGAATTATCCCAGATGGGTTGATATGTAGAAGTTGCATAATTTAGTCAAAAGATTTTTTGTAGGACACAGACATTTGGGGAATCACATTGTTCCGCTGCCATAAACTCTATTTATGACAGCAGAAAAGAGGAGGCTCCACTAAACATTTTATTTATCCCTTGCTTCAGTTATTTATTCCTTCTCTTTGCTGCTGGCTCTGTTTCTTTGGCTGCCTCGCTTTTTTTTTGTGCAGGTACCTTTGAGCTATTGAGACATGAAACACAGGGTTTAGGTTTCTCTGTTTCTCTCTGTACATTATTAATGTGGTTTATCGCTTCCTCATATTTCCCCCTCTTTGCAAATTAATTGGTCGCTAATTGCAATTGAATACTAATTTTGGAGTGTTTAGCACTTTCAAAGGGCCCAAATTGGAGTGCAATGTTATGATTAGGGACTTAATTAAACAATTATTTTATAAATATTCAGTACAACTGGCTGACTGCAGAGTTTGAAGTTGGCTTTGAACAGTATGAGATCTAGTTCTATAGAGTTTATAATGATATTAGTAATTGCTATTATTGACATTGTTTTAATAATACACCGACTCTTTTCCACAAACAACAGAGTGACTTGCTTTTTGCAGGGAATATCTTAATCTGCGTATGTTTTGCAGTCACACAAGCAAAGCATATGGTTCCACTATCCCTTTCTGATTTACTTACATGAGTAATATGTTTTTTTTTTTAATCTCAGGACTCAGCCATAAACAGCTGAAAAGAGGCACAGCGGCTCCCCCTAATGGTGCTTGGGATCATCTGAGCTGGGAGACACACATGCATATCTACTGCTGACTTGCTGGAAATGAAACCATTGAGTCTACACCTCCAGAAAACGCATGGCTGATAGTGCAATGTAAGGGAAATATACCTCTGTGCTTAAAATGCGCTTTTGCTGATGCACACCAGCTGCAGTTCAACCGCGGTTTCTGTTTCCTCAGGTGGGGGGTTGGCAGGGAGTGGTGAGTTGTGAAATCCCCGGAATTACAGCACATGGAGGTCAAAGGACATCTGATCACATCTATGGGTTTAGGGGCGCCAGGTGAGTGTTGACTTTTGGAGAAGTTCTTTGTACTTGGCCTGATAAGCTCTAAAACCCTTGTGTAAAGACACTGTTTTTGTGCCTGGACAAGCCTGAAATGGCCTGGCATGGAATCAATTTAATTTTTTTTTTTGTTGGCAGTTCAACTGATGAGAAAACAAATGTGTTCCTCTCTTGGGGACTGCCAACTGAAAGAAATGCTGCATGTGTGAAGGGCTTTTGTTCATATGCAGTAGCCATAGCTGACAGATAATCTTATCAGACCACTGAGTGAGTGTAAACAGGGGTTATGTTTTTAAATACAGAAACACACTATCTGAAAAGCAGAACAGAAACATGTATT
>OMLF01055979.1:74611-96648 GCA_900302615.1 Holocentrus rufus
CGCGCTTTCTGTGTGCTCTCTGTTGTGTAGATGTTCAAGGCTGCCAGGACAGCAAGCTGCAGGCTGAGCGGGTTGCAGCTCTGCAGGAAAGGAAGCAGGCCCTGGAGGCTCTCCTCAACAGTCGAGTTGGAGAGCTCAAACAAATCTGTTTGCAGGAGGCGGTCAGTAGCTTCCTCTTCCCTTTTGAACCCCATATGGCTCAGAGAGAACAGCCGTACATCTCAGACATACAGATGATCAGGGTTTTTGTTTGTTAAATTGCGCATTTATGTGTTTCTACCAAAGATACTGCTTTGATTGCAGCGCATTTCTAATGTCCTGTAAGAAACAGAAATCAGTAGATACTCTGTAAATAGCCTGGATGCTTGGAGGAAAGAAACATATCTGGCAACTTGTTGAAAAGCAAAGTGTTTTGTCGGAGCCACATCAGTCAAATAAAATGGGCTGCATATTAATGTTTGCTTGATTGCTCCAGGGAATGTGCCAGCAGTTCTTAATGAAGCTGCAGCTGCCTCAGCCTTTCACTGACAGCTGTTTAACACATCTCTCTGTTTTCCTCTGGATGTAACGTGACTCTCATTCTGTCTCTGCATGCACTGTTCTTGCCTTCAGAAGCCCTCCATACAGTACAATGCTGCTAATTTGGAAGTTTTGTCGCACCGCCCGTCGGCAATGTCATACAGTGCGAATACAGTTTCTGCTTTAGAAATGATGATACTGACTTTAGCTCTGGCACATCTATTTCAGTGCAAGCAGACATTTAAAGGAGAGTTGTGAAACTTGACACTTACATTAACGTGTTAAATGGTATTATCATTTTATATAACATTTTGAACCTCACAGTCCAGTGAGAAGATGAAGGGTTTTTAGTCATTGGAGGCTAATAAATGTCCTCTGCAGGAGCTGACTGGGAAGCTGCCACGTGCTTTCCCCCTGGAGACGGGAGAGAAACCCCCACTGGTGCAGCGCAGGGCTGGCCTGGCGCCCAACACCAAGGCGGAGGTAAGTCAACACCTTGAATAACAATGGCGTTTACGCAGCAGCTGTGTTTCTGTGTGTAGAGTAGTATAACATGAGCGGCTGTCCCATGCAGGATGAGGCTGCCCAGAGAAAGCAGATGAAAGCCCTCTTCACTGGTGCTTTATACAGACACTCGGAGTCGGACCGAAATGTCCCAAATAGCAAGAGGACAGTTCATCGGGGCTGCCACACGGGTAAAACTGTGCAAAGTTTACGACCACACAAGCTGTCGCAAGTTGGCAAATCTAGAATAAACGCTTGAAAATTGTATCTAGTTATCAGTGCAAGTGCTACTGCTCAGAAAATATGCTTAGCTGAATAAATACTCTAAGTAAATAACATTCAAAGTTCACCCTGCATCGCCCGTGACCTGAAAGGTCACCCTGCATCACCCGCGACCTAAAAGGTTTGTTTGTTGTCTTCCAGAGGACACTGTCATGTCAGAAAGCACTAGCTCCATGTCAGATTCAACATCCCACGACAACGGTGAGTCCACACTATACAAATAAAGAGAAAGTATGTTTTAAAAAGAATTTTAAAAACATACGTCATCAGTATGGCTTTTAAGTAGATGAAAAGTATCTTCTCTCCTGATTGTGTTTCTGTTTCTTCTTTCTTCTTTTTGGTTTATATTTCTATTCATTTTTACTTTTCTACTTGATTGTAAATGTAAATGATCTATGGTTTGGAAAAGTGCCATAAAAATAAATTAATAAATACAAAATAGATCAATAAAAATAACTATTTTTGTTACAACTATCAATGTGTTTTTCAAGATCTAACTGTCTCATGGATTATTTCCATATCCATATTATGTGTCACTGCAAAGACAGCATCAATCTAAAATAGGTGATAGAAATGGCTTCATTTGTTTGCCAACAATTTGCTCTTCACATTCATAATGCATCATTCACACTTACTGGCTGGCAGACTCCATTTGTGGTTGTGATGTTAAGATATGGAACAACGATAAGGAATCACATTTGTGCTATAAGCACAAAACGGCACAGTTTGCCTTAATGTGCCATCTATAAGCGAGCCGCATTAAAAGATTATTCCTTTGTTTTCCCTGTCCCAGAAGAGTCTTCTCCCAGTGTGGCTGCGGACCAGCGCTCTCTGTCCCAGCCCCGCCTCACTGTGGGCAGCCCCGACCACAGGATCAGCAGGAAACTGTCTCCGGTTGAGATTTACTATGAGATGCGGACACGACGCAACTCTGTCACCAGCTCTGTTAGGTACTGTCCCCAGAGTGGCCCTGTCCTGTGTGCAGTGTTCCTATTTAGATTGAGCATTATGCATTTATGTGTGCATATGTGTATTTGTGTCTGCAGCTATAAGGGATCAATTTTAAATACAGCCAAGTCCTCTCATGTCATTTCTTTACAGCCCAAGTCACTCTCTACCAAGGAGCGCATCCAACGTCGAAGGTAGAAGTGTTCCAGCTACTCCTATGCTGGCCCGGACTGCCCCCATCAGCGTTCATGTCAGGTAATCTCTACCCTGCTCCCTCTTTCTAAAGCATCACATCTGCAGCTACGGTTCCCACCCGCTGTGATGACTGCGAGGTTGGAAGAATGGCGAAAGGATTTAGTTGTATGCAGGCAGAGAGTCAGGGTTGTAGCAAAGATTAGTGTCATATTATCTAGCAGCTCGTGCTTTGGCTCATCATGTTGCCTTTTATGCATAAAAATAGTGTCCTCTCTAAGTGATTTTCTGTGAAAAGCATTTAACAGGGTTTTGATTAAAATTGCATTCACTCTTTTTTTTTTTTCATTACCAAAAGTTTCGCTGATTTCTCTGTCTCTGCTCTGCCTTTGCCTCAGATCGGACGCATCAGCGGGCAGTGCGCTGAAGCAGTGGTCTGGCAGCCTGGATGTGCCACACATGATCCCACTGGCGCAGGAGGGCTCTTCCTCTGACCGCCGAGGCTGCCCTTACAGCTCCCGCGCCAGGCGCAGCAACAGCTCTGAGGCTCTGTTGGATCGATCCAGCCTCCCTGAGGATCCAGCGCCCAGAAATGGGATGCCCCCTAGAGGAGGGCCCTACAAGAGCTCAGAGACGCTGACTGACGGAAAGCTGCGGCACATTCACCTGGGGAGCCCCGAGAGACACATGGATGGTTCAGTGGAACAGGCCAAAATGCGTCTGTCCATGGGTGGCAGAGGGGCAGGGGGAGGCTACAACGAGCTGTTGATGGACTATATCTGGGGAAAACAGCAGAGGATGCAAGTGCAGCATCACCTGTACCAGTCCACAGGCAGGATCTGGCAGGACGTGTCTCCTCGCTCTTCTACTGCAGCGGTGCCTCCTCACGCCAATGGCTTCTCCCATTCCCAGGTGCACCTCCCCAGTGCCGCACCTCCTTACAGCCCCATGGTGATGAGAGGGTCCCAGGCCGAGCCGCGAAGGGTCAAAGTCACCAGAACCAAATCTTGTGGGCCGTTCATTCCCTTGCAGCAGCACCCGCAGGACGCCATCCTGCTGTCGGCGTACGAGTCTCCCCATCCCACTTCAGGCACCACCACGTCCTCCATCCCCAACTTGCTCCCCTACCAGACTGAGCTGTCAGGCCCCTCCTTCGGCCGCAGGCCCCCACAGTTCTCTCTTCCCACCCCAGAAGACTCAACGCGAAGCCTGCACAAAGCCCTGGCACTGGAGGGGCTGAGAGACTGGTACCTGAGGAACGCCCTGGGCTATCCTCCTGCTGCCTCCAAAGGCCACGAGGCAGGGATCTCTCGCCTCTCACACCCCCACCCACTCGTGCACCAGGCCCAGTCTGTCCAAGGTGAACCAGTCAACCTCCACAGGGCTCAGATACCCCAGTCAGCCAGCTTCCACGGTCACCCACTGCATGGAAGGTCAGTGTTTGTCTTATGTCGTTATTATGGTTCTTTTACACATTTGCCTCGGTGCATAAATAGGTGAACTCTCGTTTGGGATCATAATAGACGAACAACTTCTAATAGACACAAACCAAAATATCAAAACACAGTATTATCATTTAACTTATGTCACTCTGGTACCTCTAACTATAATTCATACGACAGTACTTTTTCCATTTTTGCTCCCTTTATCTGATCTTTTGGCATTTTGGTCTCTTTCGGGGGAAATTTTATTCACCAATATTGTCAATAAATACTAATAAAATAAACACATAAATATGATTTGTTTAAATTTCTTCCCAACTGCTGGAAACTGGTGGCCAGACTTACAGAAGAGGATGGTGGTGTTTTTTATTTGTCTGCCTTTTCTTCTGCTTCTGGCTGTGCGGTGCCCATATTTTCTACTGCTTTAGTCTGTGTATTCTGTTATTTTTGGATCAAAAACTGCTCCATTTTGTGGCCCAGAATGCACTAGAAAGAATCACCTGGTCATCGGCTTCCATGAATCACCTACAGTGGCCCGCAGGGGACAGCACTCTCAACTCAAGAGCAAAATTATGACAACACAATGACTAAAATTTAGTGCAGTAAACAGTACCTCTAATTGTTTCCCCCCCTCATTTTTAATTTCACGGGTATTTCATGAACTTTGAAGCACGTTTTGCCTGTATTCATTTCTTTGACACACAGTATTTTATTATATCCAGAAGTTTTCATATTAGCCTGGTTTAAATTTTTGCTATATTTCTGTTGTGTGCAGAGCGCTGTATTGATTTACGTTGTCACTTCAACAGGTCAATGGAGTTCTCTCTCTATCAGGAGCCTCCTCATTCACAGATGCAAGAGGCGACGCCAAAGGAGCCCAGTGCAGACCCAGGCACCCTGGTCTGAAGCAGCAGAATACACACACACATACACACACACACACACAAACACACAGACGTGCAAACACAGCCTCAATGCACTCACACATTCACTCACACTAACACACAGTCTCACATCCACTTGCAAACTGACATGATGTGACCTCAAAAGCTAAGCAAAACATGGCAACCTCAGCAGAAAAAGACTGAAATAAACGACAAACTGTAGCTGTACAGTCTGAAAAAGCCTTGGCGAATCCCCCTGTTATAATTGAGCCCAACAGTGTATGAGCAGTGTGTAAGGCCAGTGTTTTAATGTGGACGTGCACTGGAATTTACTTAATTCTTCTCAGAGCATCTAATAACAATATGGTCATAATATGGTCATGCCGTACTTCAATATACCGTATCGTATTCCTGGTCCAACACGAGCAGTAACATCCTACCTGTCGTCCCTGAAAAATCTCCCAAGGTATACTTTTTTACAGAATATATAAAACTCTAAATTACTATTTTGTATCTTCTGAAATATAAAGAATAGTTATATTAAAGAGGTAATTTATTGCTCATTAGTCTTGTGATATACAAAGATGTTATATGAACTCGCGTCATTTGACAAGTATTTAGACATGCCGGTGAATGTGTGTTTGTAAACAAAACTATATACACAGCAAATACATGTTCAAGTCTTCATCTGCCATTAATTTTTGCAGTCGTTTGTATTTTTCATGTCTGACGAATGAACGGGGCCATGTACTGTAGCTTATCGGTGTAGCGGACGGGAGTGCCTACATGTTTTACTAAACAAAAACTAAACCTTTGTTAAAAACATAAAAGTGCTTTCTATTAATCTGTAATGCTAGCATTAAGCCCTTCTGAGCTTACTCTCCAATCAAAAAATGAAAGCAGGTCACGATGTCACAAAATTAGGATACTTGGAATGATGTCATTTATTGTGATTTTCTGTTTCTTTTCTGTTTCTTTATGTTTTTTTTTTTTGGATTCAGCTCAGTGCTGGGTGATAGATGTAGCTTTCTCTGTGTTGACATGAAAGAATAATTAGACGACTTCTATGAAAACCTGAGGGCTGTTACGAGACCTACTGTATGGCGGTAGCACATTACTGCATGGCAGTAATTCACTAGGTTCAAATCAATTTTTCTGCATTGAGTTGTGGAGAATTTGAGTGTCATACAGAGCACTTTATGAACATCTTAAGCCTTAATTCCCTGGGAAATTGTCACCAAGAAAGAGGCTAGGAACTGGTAAGGTTTAGACAGGGTTTCATGATGGGAGAAAAAATAAAGAAAGTGGAGTTTTTGTCGTCATCTGCTGATGGTCTACCCGATTGCTGGTCTGTATATAGATTGTAATGATGAGTTTCAAGCTGATATTTTACTCCAGTACTAACAATGTAATATTTAAACTAACTACTTAGGACATATTTAGTCACAATAACCCCCCACCTACCCCCAAATAAAGTGTGAGCACTATTTAATTGGTTGGAAAAAGCAAACGTGAACAGAATAGGGCTGCTGCAGTGTTAAAAGATGGCGTGAGCAGGTCTCATGCCAGACTACTGAAGAAAATATGTTTTTTAGAGTTCATGCTGTCTGATTTTGTAATTGTAATGATTTAGCCATTCGAGTAATTTTATGAGCTCAGTTGTCTCTCTTCTCTGTATTAACATGCTTTTTTTTTTATCAGTCAGAGTAGCGATGTGTCAAAATATATTTCCAGTTTGTAATCAGTCTTGATACCACACTGAAATGTAAACATCAGTAACAAAATCTAAGAGTAAGACATGATATACTCAAGGAAACACTGAAAATAACTGTTGTGCTGTAAACAGAACATTGTTGTTTTTTTTTAAGCCTTTTAATATCTGAGTTTTTCATTTGTATTTGATCTCTGGCCATCTCAGACTCATTTGAATGTAATTTTTTAGGTGTGTTCAAAGTCTCTTACTGTACGCTGTTTTCTACTCTAGTACAAACTGTAGCACACCGTGGAATGTCACCTGGTTTCTTCTGCTGTCTGATGCGTTCACCTTCATTCAGTATCCCAGCTTCTTATAGCTTCTTCCAGCTGGTAAAACCTGAAATCAAAGACCAAACTGCTGTGCACTGGGGGTCATAAATGTATTTTTCATATATTGTACTCAGTAAGTTCAAAATAAATGATATAAATTTAGCTCTAAAGCAAATCTATTCAAACTATATTGTATATTTATTAACCTATAACATTTTGTAGCTATTTAGCTCTTTCTTGCCAGTGAGAGAATTGGTAACGTGTTAAAAGCATTTCATTCAACAGTATGAATTGTATTAATATTTGTTTTTTGTGTTTTTTTAAGATACTTAAGCGCAGCTGTTTTTCTCATTCTCTCCTTTCTTCATAACAAGGCCTATGAAATAAGGCTAAATAGGCTGTAATAGGCCTGTCCTATACTGTATGTATGAGATGGTGCATTCGTTCTACTAAATAAAGTGTCATGTCGAAATCCACATGAGGTGAAATTATTTGAACCACATACAGTAAAAAGATTTTTTTTGAAATTTGAAATAATCAGAGGTGGAAACACTGAAGCACTAGTCAAATATGAACAAAGGAAAATCTATATCAGTGCCCCGCAGTTAAGTCCACAATGATGTTTATTTTAGATTATGTAATTCTATTTGTTTTAAGTCCACAAATCTTCATGTTATATATACATCTATGTAGTAGCCTAAAATGTCCTACAGTGTTCTAGAATGTATAATTGGATTAGTTAATTTTGGCAAGGGTCCAGATCGGTAGCTTATTACCAAGCCTACTTTTAGACTACTAAAGGAGAAAGAAAAAATCTCGTCTTAGGCACAAACATGAAAATTGCAATTAGTAACTTTCCACTTCTTTGTGAAAATCCTACCAGCGTTTGTGTAAATGTAAGATTGCTATTCCTGGACTGCTGTGTTGCTCTCCTGCTATTAACAGACGCGCGGCAGCCTCAGAGCAGGCGGGGGGACGCTGCGGTCAAATCAAGACTGGAACTATTCAACACCGTGGTAAGCGGACTAATACATCTGTAAAGCTGTTAATTATTCATTTGTGTGAAAGGGATCACAACGTTATTGTAACACGGATAGGTTTCGGTTTCAGGGTTAACTCCCGCAACAAGAAGTGAAGATTAACAAGTTTTTTTTTAAGTCCAGTATGAAGCTAGCCAGTATAAACGGCACGACTTCCGGGTACGGTTTTCAAAAATAAAACCGCATTGACAAACAACAATTCTGTCGTTGGAGTAAAATTGAATCCAATATAAAAACAGAAATGAGCAAAACATCAAATAGTAAATCCATGTCAATAATGTACAAAATGTTAACAGTGAACTTAATGAAGTGTGCAGAAGGCTAGATAGTCTATTTACAGTGTTGTGTTGTGCAGACTACACGTGGCCTCAAGAAACTATGTCGTTTATAGTTTTCCTCAAAATGTCGCTGTCAATTTTTTAGAATCTTTACATAGCAATATTTTACAAAGCCAACAAAAAAGGAAACAAAAATAGCATCACATGCTGTTAAACGAAAATATAAATAACCCCCTTAAAACCAGACATCAGTCACTTAAATAAAACATGGCAGCCTATGGGCATTGCGTGATAGTATATGAGATACCACGTGCATGTCAACTGGTCAATGAGAAGGCACTGTTTGATACATAGACTGTATATACATTTTTCTGCTTTTTTCTTTATACACTTTCTATGGTTTGGTACAGCCAGTAAAAAAAAAATAGGCTTTATTTTGGAGGCAAAATCTATCATAATTTCCGGTTTTGCTCAGCTTACATCAGGGAACTTGGCGCTGCTTATGTACCTCAGAATTTTGCTCCCTGTTGACCCAAAATACAAGTCAACATAAACTGAGGTCGCCTATAGCCCATAATCAAATGAAGTTATTGATCATTAGACAGACAGCACTAATAGATGTGTTACTTAATGTTTAACTGGTTATCTTTTCATGGTAATTCCTCGTCAGATTCTTGTATCTCAGGTAAGAACATGGATTACTCTGAGTTGCCAACCATCCATTTTTACAAGCATGGCGCCTATACTACAGCAGGGCTGTCCATGTAATATCAAGGAGAGTTCAGTTGCAGCTGGGCCACTTTCAGGAGCTATTTACGTTGACATGCCATTCATCCAGCTAAAAATAAACATACACATCCACTGATCCCTGTGAAATGTCATTGCAAACAGCCTATTGGAACTATTTACCAAATGGAGAATCCCAGGGTGCCAGAGGCCTACAACGACTGCACTCTTCTTTCAGAGATAGTAGTGCACCAACATGGGCGGCTCAGACCACCGTAATGGCAGCACCTATTTCTGAAAGCATCTGAATGCCTTTTTGTTGCAGCTGTCTTCGCGAGCACCTCTGTCATCTGGACCCCTCTTCAGCTGTGCTCTAACACTTCAGGGTCAGTTTGAACATGTCATCGTCGTACGCCGCCGCAATATCGGCTCTTTCCCTCAGTTCACCCAGCGCTACTTCTGCACCCGTCCAGCCCAGCCCTCCCTCTGAGCCAGACAGAGCAGCAAGTCCCAAACCTTCCCCCACAACCAGCACACCCCCTCAAAGCCCCCCAGCTGCAGATTTACACCTGGGATCTGATTATGAGCAACAGGAGAATCCTGACGATTACTGCATAGGTAAGCAGCGCCTCAGCACCAAACTTCAACACACTGGTTGAGGTCTTCACTTTGATGCAGACTGCAGACTGTGTTGCAGGTGGCTACTGCCCTGTGGAAGTGGGAGAAATATTTGTGGATCGTTACCAAGTGGTCAAAAAGTTGGGATGGGGTCACTTCTCTACTGTTTGGCTCTGCTGGGATATGCTGTAAGTACACGACAGATGTTTTCATTCACACTCAGTCACCTTGATAATGCAACATGCAACTTCTAAGCAGCCTAATGCAATCACCACTTGTATGCAGGAAGAGGCGTTTTGTTGCTCTGAAGGTGGTGAAGAGTGCTCCGACCTTCACAGAGACAGCACTGGATGAGATCAAACTTCTGAAATGTGTCAGTGTGCCCTTCTCCTTGTCTTGTGAGAAACCCACTTAGCAGTTACTTAGTGGTAAATGTATAATTTTAATCCAAAATACTTGTATATTGCACAGGTAAGCTTGGCTATAGTATTCAGTATTGGAGCGTCTGCATAAGGCCCCTCACAAGGGTGGCGGCTCTGTTACAGGCTTTGGTCCACATATTTACTAGCAGGCAATTTCAGTGATCAGTAATGCAATTTTTGATGCAATCTGACTAAATATAAATGCCTATAGGAGATCATTTTGAAAAAAATCTACCATGCTAAGAAAATGATGAGGAATTGTTGCGTGAGTTTAGAGATGAGTGGAAAAATAACACACTGCATGTACTAAAAATAAAGACGCCTGCCCTTTTCATGAGATAGACTGAGCATGTGAGTCTGATGGAGCGGGAGGTCGATGAAAAGGAAGAGACAGGTTAAAGCCTCCAGACAATGGAGACATTAAATGTGCAATAAGGGCTATAACTCAGTACCAGCAAGGTGATCCTAATATTTTGTGCACTGAGTGTATTATCATGTAATACTACACTGATGCCCAGAATCAGTACTTTTCTGTGCATTTATGCTATTAATCAAAAACCCTTGTGATCTATCAAATGTTATTCATGAAAATAGAAAAAAGAAATTTAAGAACAAGTGTAAAACTAGACATTTTTTTCAACACAGCTGCCAAGTTATAGCATAATGCAGGCTGTTGTCTAGCTGTTATGATTACCTTACATGTTTCCTGTTTAGATAACATTTTCTCTTTTTCTCAATGTTATTATATTTTTCAGCATTTGTACATTGTTCAATATATTTGATCAGGTAAGGGACACAGATCCTGCAGATCCTAAACGTGAAAGAGTTGTGCAGCTGATCGATGACTTCAGGATTTCTGGAGTGAATGGAGAACGTATCCTTCACAAAGCAAGTGGCACTGTCCTGCCTTAATCATCATGACATATTAGACATAACCAGATATTCTAATGAAGTCAGTAATTAAGCTAATCAGTTTGTTAATTAGCAAATATCTCTCTGTCAGCATACGTCATTATGAACTCTGTATTTTAAAACATGAAGGAGTTACAGTCGTTTCAAGATTCAATTCTCCACCACTGGGCCTTGAGAGCCCCTTCTTGAGAATGGCTCATCCAAAAAACTTGATGAATGATTGTTGTCAGATATACAGGCAGAGATTCCTCCATTTATAGTTAGGTGAGATAGTTAGATTAGATTGAACCTTTATGGACAAATTATTATTTGTCCATAAAGGTTTGGCCTGGCAAGTGTTGGCACTGGCAGTTTTTCATTAAAGAGAAAATATTTCATGGAAAATTTATTTTGTGTACCTTGACTAATACTCATAGAGAGGAAAGTGGGCCTTTAGGTGGTAAAGGTTTAGAAAGCCTGATCTACTTTATAGCGGAACCTGTGGTCAATTAAGTTTCTATCATGTATTGTTCTTGAGTTACTGTGTTCAGAGGAATGTGTCTACAGACAGACAGAAGCACCTTGACAACAGTGCCTCACAAACCACCTATGATTTCGGCTAAACATCAAACCCTTTAGATTAGGTCAGTGGTTTTAAGCTTGTAGAGTTTTGTAATGGCTTAAAGAAATGAAAATTGCAGATACTCCAGCTATAAAGTACAGAAGTGCGTCCTTGAATCGGGTGTTCACCAGATGTGTGCATGGTCCTGGAGGTGCTGGGCCACCAGCTGCTGAAGTGGATCATCAAATCCAACTACACTGGCCTTCCGCTGCCCTGCGTCAAAAGCATCCTCAGACAGGTGCCGTGTCCCCTTCATCCCATCTTAAATCCTCTCCCCTGCATTTTGCCATTGAAAAAGCAGCTTTTGTGAACAGATTATCCTCCATTTGTGCTCCCCCGGTGACATGTAGTGGAGTGACAGTAACTCCATTTTTATTCCATATCACAGGTTCTCCAGGGCTTAGATTACTTGCACACTAAATGCAAGATTATCCACACAGACATCAAGCCCGAGAACATCCTTTTAAGAGTGGACGAGTTTTACATTCAGGAACTGGCAGCCAACACCAAGCTGTGGCAGATGCCAGTGTGCCCTGCTTTCACCAGCTCCTCTGGTTAGTGATGCTGCGTTACCAATCCCATGGGTTTAAAGTGGATTTTTTTTTTGTGTGTCAGTTTTTAACTACCAAGGAATATGTGTCACTGAATGTGCACAGTAACAAGCTGATGGTGATGAAGAAATGACAATGACAATTACAGGAATATTTCACTGCCGTTGTGTTTTTCCCTGTTCTGTTCACATTTGCTGCCTCTTCCATTCCCTGCTCATATCTTCACCTTCTGCTGATGTCAGTGAACAGGAGTCCAAGGGAAAAACAGGTGTGGAGCCTTTAACACAAACCGTTAACACGTTATCCTTTGATTATAAAAAACATGTTTTCTTGTGGAACAGATTCTGCGGCTTAAACATAATTCACGAGTTTATCCACTGGCATCTCATTCATTTCATTTTCAATATTTCTTTTTGATTTCTTCATGAGCTGTGCCTGTTTGCTCCTCCTCCCACGACTCTCTTAGACTTTGTCCAACTTATTGGGGAAGTTGACCGGGGTTTTCCATACTCTTGGGGAGTGGGTAAGATGGCTGAGGTGTTCTGCATTTGAGCTTGTACCTTCTCACGGCATCTTGATGGCACCTAAGGGCTCCACAGCAACAGATAGTCATCAATTAACACCTTCTCTTATTTGGTGCTGAAATGAGCTGAATGAACTTAAAGCTTTACATTGCAAATGTTTTATTTATGCCTACATTTAAAGGGGCAATAATAAAAAATGTTTACTCTTTTTTGGGCAGAAATATATCTGATGTTGATAGAGATGCTGATCAGTATCCACTCACCTTAATCATGAAAATGTGACTTTACTGTTGATTTTAGGAGTCAGGTGAATTGTCTTAGTTGACTCAGCTCATAGTGAGTAGAGGTTTGGTTTTCCAGAGACGTGTGGTGCTGATTATGTCTCGTATGATCAGTCTTTGTACTAGATAATAACGTTATTGTACATAGTAGTCGAACACAGTATTGTAAAGATGGACTAAAACAAAAGAAACCCTGTTGCCAGGCTTAGAAAACACAGAGGTGTCTTCATAGCTGGCTGCGACCCTGTACTGTCCTGAATAACAGCTGTAACTCTCTTACCAGTGAAAACCTTGTGTCTCGGAGTCCCTCATATTTTTGGTGATTTTTATGTTTTGACTGGAGTATTGATCTGCTCCTCTGTGGGAACAGGAAGTATTATAACCATTGGAGTTATGAAACCTTTACAAAACTAATTGTATAAATTGAAAAAGTACAGTTGTCAAGCTAAAAACAAGACTGTTTCTCTTAGTTTCTGAAAAGTTGACATTTTGGAGATATGTGGTTTTCACCAGACAGCAGTGACACGCGGGGAAAGTAGAAGTTATGTTTTTCCATCACAAATGTCAATTCAAGCCCAGTGTAGCTCAAGGAGAGTCTCAGGGATGAATCTGAGACTTTTGTTGGAGGAGATAAGTTCTAGCTCCTATTGTTTGCCAATAGGGGTCAATGAAGGATAGATTACTCACTGCCCCGTCAATATTTGAATATTGGACAGTGCTTGCAGTATTTTAGGATGGAAGTTGTGTTGGTTCAAAATTGTTCTTACTTTGTGTTGGCACTTGTGTTGCAACTTATATTAACTTGCATGATTTGCTGCACCTCTGAAACAGGTATGAGAAGTTGTTTTCATCATTGTTGCACTGAATTGAAGGTTAATTATTGTGCCACACGCTCACCTCTGATTGTTTCTCACCAAACTGAATGTCCCCCTGTAGTCCGGCAAGGTCTCCAGGAGCCCGATTAAACGGCTGACGAGGAAGGAGAGGAGTCGACGGGGGCAGGAGAGCGCACCCGACCACAATCACAAGGATGAGCCTCACGTGTCACGTGTCACCGCTCCCTCTAGCACCCACAGCTCCTCCTGTCCCTCTAAGCTCCCAGGTCCCGGGCACACCTTGAGGAGACAGAACCTGCTGCTGGAGGACGGACTGGGCTCGGCTCCACAAGTTCAACACAGCCACCTAGACTCAGAAAATCCTGTCTCTGGCTCCAGATCAGTTTTATTACATCAAACAGCAGAGAAAGACCATCAACCTCCATCACGGTCCTCTCCACATGGTCAGTCTTATGCCTGCTATCCATAATCATTGCAGTTTGGGGTCCACTGAACCTCCAGAATGTTAATGTTTATACATCTATGCATGACTTTGTACCTTCGACTCTTCTCTTAAATTTCTGAATAGGTATCCAGATCAATACACTTAACGTTTATCTTTATTGCTTGCAGACGTACAAATATCAAGGTCTCCTGTGTTGAATGTATTGTAGGAATCAGTGACTCAGATATACTACTGAACCTACTAGAGCCAGACAACGCTGATAAAATCTCCATCAAGATTGCTGACCTGGGAAATGCCTGTTGGGTGGTGAGTGTGAAGAGTTTTATAATGCTGAGTATTCAGAAGTCTGATAATATAGGATGAATATACTACTGTTGTTCGGCAGAGGGGAGAAGAAAGCTGTTTCAGATACATGATCCAAAGGTTAAAATATGTTTTGTTATTATAGGGCATGGTAGTTATATAATATCATACTAGGTGGCATTTGAGAGTGTGACTTGGTAATTTTCCATTATCCCAGCAAGTAGAAACCAGTTTTACTTCCTTAAAAACAAATATGAAAATTTCTACAGTCAAGAGAGGTTACAATACATTTTCAAAACCTAACTCTGACAAATTATTTAGGTAATCCTTCTTAATCATTTTTTGAAGATGTAGTAATCTGTTTTTAATATTTTAACAATGAACATCAAACTTTTTTTCCAAAATGGGAATATAGTATTTTAGAATCAACCCCCTTACTTACAGTGTAGCCCTGGGAATTTAAACACGAAATGTTTAAATGCCCCTCATTTATCATGTCATTGTTGAAAACCTGCAAAAATTCATGTGCTGAGATATGTGTAAGAAAGTTGTATGTTTTATATAAAGCCTTCCTGCCCGTCAATACATCAAAACCCAATGTGACAAGTGCGTTCTGTAGAGCAGAATATCATGCCCACATACGCGGTGCCCTCCAGTGAAAAACACAGTCTGTGTGTTTCCAGTCAAAAAGAGTCGTGTGGGCTGCACAGAGATGTATCATCCGCCTGTTTTTGTGAATCTTAGCGCTGCCTAATGATAAGTTATGCTTCTCATCTCACACAACAGTGTCACGAGAACTACAATTACTGTTTACTGTTCCCAAAACAAAAAGAAGTGACAGAAACAGTAGGTCAGTAGAAAACTGTATTTACCTTAGTTATAATCAATGCACTGAATAATATGAAATATGCAATTTGGTACTTAGGCTAATTTTCAAATGCAGAACATGCAGAGCTTTACCACCAGATTTACAGTATTTTTTGGATTAGCTATAAGCTTTTGATAAAATTATTAATACCAATAAAATCTGGGGTCCATTTTTGATAGTGAGTGATCTTGAAAATTCATTGTCATGTTTATTGTGGTAAATACAGGCTCAATGTGTTGTCACAACATTGATTATGAGCTGCACATAGCTGTCCAGCTCAGGGCAAGGGAATGATATTTTTCTATGTGCCATAATTTCCTATTTTCTTTACTTCTGCCCTGTTGGGAAACACACATCAGCGAATAAATGTCATAAAGTGATTTACCCTAATTAGGTCATACCCTTTGCTTGATAAGCTGATTAAATCTTGTTTTTGCTCACTGAATTCCATTTTTAGGGAGGATATGTTGATGTTCAGAGTTGTGATTTCATTTTGTTGTGCAGCATTATGGCTCATGTCTTCTGTCTTCCAGCACAAACATTTCACTGAAGACATCCAGACGTGTCAGTACCGCTCCGTGGAGGTCCTGATCGGCGCCGATTACGGCACACCGGCAGACATCTGGAGCACAGCCTGCATGGTGAGGAGAGAAGCACAGTGTCCAGATGCCAGCTGATTTACAAACATGGAAATGCATTTGGGAAATACATCTTTATGCTTTTTTTTAGATGTTACAGTCCAAGATTACATTGCTATTTGTAGGTGTCTCACAACTGACTGTCTTTTGTGTATATTTAGGCCTTTGAGCTGGCCACAGGAGAGTATCTGTTTGAGCCCCAATCAGGAGACTCTTTCTCCCGAGAAGAAGGTTTGTTTCATCCACTGCCCCTGCCCCCTCTGCTACACACCCCCTTTTTTTCTTTCCTGTTGACTGAACTAAATCAAACTCTGCCTGTGTCCCACCAGATCACATTGCCCACATCATTGAGCTGCTGGGAGCGCTTCCATCCCAGTTCGCACTCTCAGGGAAAAATTCCAAACAATATTTCAACCGTAAAGGTAAAATGCACAACACTGTTCTTTTGAGTACGAAAGAGCCTCTGAAACAAGATATATAACAAAAAATTATATATATATAATAACAAAACTTTTTTTCAACCATTGATTTCATGTAAGATTTTAATTATGTACTCATTATAAATGTTGAGCTGTGTAACAACAACAGCCCAGTTACTTGTAAATATTTGGAATCAAATGAAGTGATCAATTTATAGCATTTAGCCCCATTGACTGCCATATATGGTACTCTGATTAACACATACTCTGTGTTGAGCAGAATAGAGTACAGAGTTAAAACCTTACTGTACTCTTTTTTTTTCTGTCTCACAGCAGTCAAGGGCAGTGGTTCGCCTCTCTCTCTCTCTCTAAAGGCTTTGATCTTTACACTGAAACCCAGAATCATGACAGCCAGTCAAAAACATAGATATGCACACCTGTTCATTGTAAGGGGAAACACTGCGATGCATTAATGAGGAATAAATTTACAGCAAACGTTACTGAAACAATCAAAACGAATAAAATAAAGTGTGCAGCAGATTGATTTTACGCAGGAGCCTCTATCGATTCTGATAAGAATCTGATAGTGACTGATAAGTGATATTTAATAAAAGCTAACACTACTTCTGACCCTGTCCAGGCCAGCTGCGGCACATCGCAAAGCTGAAACCATGGAGTCTGTGTGAAATCCTGCTGGATAAGTATGAATGGCCACATGAGGAAGCTGTCCAGTTCAGCTCTTTCCTTCTGACCATGTTGGAGCTGCTTCCAGAGAAAAGAGCCACCGCTGCCCAGTGTCTGAAACACCCGTGGATCGCCTCCTAGACAAGCTTAGTCCACCGCCTCTGGTCTTAGGAAGGCAGGCTTGCACGTCCTTAATAGTTCTGCATTTGTTATTGGACTTGTCAACTGAGGGATATAATACTCTTGGGACTGGCATCATGATCACAGCTAAAAAAAAAAAAAAAAGCTTCATGTTTACAGCTCTAAGTAGTAGCCTACTGTAGGGTCTTTCCCCATCAGGTTTAGTCTTAAGGTATTTTAATGTCAGTCATATCAAATTGAGGCACACCAATGACCAAATAGAAATGACAATTACTGGAAAAATGTCTGCTGATGTGATCTCTAATGATAAGTTTAAATAAATCAACATGTGATTTCTGTATTGAGTGCTTTCATTCTGTAATAGTTGTTTCTGGGAAAGTAGAGACTTTACCTTGGTTAAACATTTATTAAGATGCTTTTTAAAGGTTGAGACATACCAACCTGGATTTATTCAGAAACCAGTGTTTCAGATATATTAAGACTTGTTTTGTCCTGATATGACTCACCTGACTCAAGTAAAACCTTTTTGGAAGCACATAGAGAAAAGCTGGTTGGAAAGAGGATTACACGTTGAAACGTAATGGTTTGCATGTCTGTAATGGGAGTATTGTGATTGGATTAGACCATAAAATGTAACTGTAATCCGGGACAATAATCACATTACAAGCAACCTACCTTTGGGGGGGACGGGTTGCCAGATGGATTACTTGGAAAGTCATCTGAATGGAAATGTGTTTGAATTGAGGGATTATGGAAGAAAGAAAAAAAACCAAAAACTGTTGGGGGGTTGCTTGTACTAATCACCTTTATTTCATGTCAAATATTTGCGTAATAAACGGGATCCAGTACATAATCCCTTACATATTGGTTGCAGATAATGACATTAAACGGTCAAATTACAGTCTCTAAACTCAAATAAATCAGATTACGTGACTGAGTTGTAATAATCCAGTGGAAACCATACAGCATCATTTCTCCCTCCTTCGCTGCAGCCCCTTGAGATCTAAGTTGTGCGCGTGTGCGCGCCCGTGAGCGTGCCTGTGACAGTGCGTCTCACCCTGGATGTGACCAGGGGTTTGTTCCGCCAGGCATTCTTTGCATTCTCAAATTATTGAGCGGCGCCCAGGCAGCGGAATGGAGGGAGGCGGAGGGAGGAGTCAGTGCCGCGAAAACGGGAGAGAGCATATGTTGGTGTTAAAAGCTCCCTGGTGCAACAGCTTTCATTCTATCGGTGGTGGAAACAGGGAGAGGTGTGAAGAAGACCGCGAGCACCGCCTGCCCACTCATGTAAGCCTTGTTTTCTCTTAACTGTTAATGAGAAATGCTTTATGGACACAGGCTTTAATGCCTAATAGTAAGTTTTATGTATGCTCTCCCGTGTTGCACACAGGGATTCGATCATTGCTCAATCTCGATTCGTTTCCTACTCGTGATCACCCATATTGAAAATGTGCGCACTCATTGGTTTTGTAAGATACTTTGGATAGAAACTGGTGAACGTGTGTTATGTTAAATATTCAAAGTTGATGCCACTGTGAAACTCGTAATAGCATCTCCCAAGTCACCAATCTACTTAGTGCATTAAGGTTTCATTTAAAGTAGACCCGTGAGACCTGCAAACCCCTGCGTCTCTAAGAACTTTGAAATATCAAGTCTTTAATCTCATACAGTCCAAAGTTAGTTAAGAAGTATCCAAAGTGTATAATTGCAATGCAGTCTTCTAATTCTGTAAAATCTTTAAGCATCCTTACCATTTTCTTTATATTTGGGGATATCCATCAAAATACTCATGCTTGCGAGATGAAGTAAAATATTTTCCCGTGCTTACCCGCTGTTAAACAGTGCAGCTCTGTTTCTGTAGATCTTGGTTCACAAGTGTCTGCTTGCATTAGATAGAGGCCATATAGTAAAGGCTGGTCGACCCCCAGTTCTGTGGCTTTTGCTACAGAGCTCTTAACATTTTGGCCAGTTGCCATGCAACTCATAGTCCAAATCAAGAGGAATTACCTCAGCCACCGTTGGTCTTTCACAGCTGCATTACCAATGAAAGGTTTCCAGCCATGCTCTTTTGTGCTTTTTCACAGAATAAGGACCCCTTGTTTAAGATTCTGGAAGTGGTTGTTTCTTCCTTTCTTCTCTATTTTCCACAAGCCAACTAGAGCCTGCTAAATTCTGAAGCTGTTGTAACAGACTAATTGCGGCTTACAGGTAATGGCAGAATGAAGCACAGTCCGGCCACTGTGGTGTAATAACATGTTTATTAACGTTTTATTGCAGTTGATGGTAAGGGGAGTTTTCTGTTGCTAATATTGATATGATAAAGTGTGTCTGTGTGTGATGGTCCTGGCAGCAGCAGTTGAATGATAATGAAAACGGGGGCAGTAGTGTCATACGCTGCATAGTGAAGAAGAAAATACACATTTGGGTGACTCAGACTTTCTAATTGACTCGGACTTGTTGATTGAGTCTTACTAAATTAATCAGCCTGTTGTCTGGCCCCCTAATCTTTCTACTGTATGTATCTCACCCCATTGATTTGGCTACGAAAGAACCCCTTCCTGCCTTTTGTTCCCATTTGGAACTGCATCCCATATGATCACTGCCTTACTATACCTGCCCTTACCCTTTGATCACTACCTATTTACATACTGTCTGATCAGTGCCATTGTTACTGTATAAAAGGTGTATCTCTGCCATTGCTCCTGGTCAGCCCACCGATAAAGATCCTCTCTATGTCGGTCAGTTCACCAGTATGCCGGCATGCTTCAATAAGCCTCACATCACCACAGCAAACTTCTAGACTGGACTTCTATAATTTTCTTCAACAATAGTAAGCACCCATCTCATTAGCCCAACACAAAAGGAGCGAGGGTAGCGATGTGCGATATGTGCCTTGATTTCCACACCCATTTATTTCATGGACATGTGTTTGTCCCTGCTGTTCAGTTTATGGTTTATTCATTACAGCGTCTTCAGCCAAAAGATAACAACATATTGCATCTCGCTGCCATGCCGAATTGATATTAACCCTTGTCTTTTTTGTTTCTAGGATGTGGCTGACTCTTCTTTACAGCTGCACCGGGGGAGCAGCTGTGCTCTATGCTCTGTACCGGTGGGTGATCCCCACCCTTGTTCAGTATCATGGAGGACTGGCGCTGTTTTGGCATGATGAAATTGTCATACGGATGCTGGACACCCTGACCCAGTCGACACGGCCTCAGGTGGGCCTTCAGTATGCACCCATCTGTTTTTCACTCACTTCCCCAAAGATAAAATTTCACACACTCATGGGCCTCATTCACTAATATGTGTGTAGAAATGTTCTTACTTTCTGCACATAATTCCATCTGGGCCTTTGCCTATATTAATTTAGGGGTGATATCATTATCTTTGGATGCATATTGCTGAAAAAACATCTAGCACCATGGACAGCAATCACAGGCTTTCATAATTGTACCTATTCATGATGGTGTCCACATCATTAACATTAGGCAGCAAGTTAATCAAATAGTATGAGTGGAGTGGTAACATAAAGGACACATGAGATGTATTTGTCTGTCTGCATCTGAGTTCATTTAAGGCTCAGGAAGCTATGTAATAATTTGCATATTCAAATGCGTATATAACCATAAGCACTGGGGGTTCACAAGTGTTGTTGATCAGTACCAGTTAATCCACTGTCCATATGGCCAAGCCGATCGTGCAGCTGAGCCTTTTCACCACATTTTCAAACTGAAGCTGAGAAACAGTTGCCGTCAGCTGTTGTGTTCTACAAAAAAAAGGTTAAAAACAAACAAACAAAAATACACAGCCAAATATATTTGGCACAACTGTCAGATAATGCTTCAGAAAACCCTGTTGCAGCAACTCAAGACAGCTTTGGAAAACACACCGCTGTGGTAAGTGAAGTGAATAAACTGTTGATGCCAATTACTCACTTCTATGAGTAACTGGCTGCAACAGATGTACCTGATCTCAGGACTAAGAGTTGGCTTATTTTAGCATCAGAACTAGCTTATGCAATGCAAGTAGTAGCTGTAGCCCTCTATTGACTTAAAAAATACTTTGAATGCCTCTCTCTCTCTTTTTATCTTTCTTATCTTCACACTGTTGTTTGCATTTCTGTGCCCCAGTTTGGGCTTGTATTGCAAAGACCTCCTCTTTACCTAACAACTCTTTAACTTGCACACATGGAAATATAGTCGATCAGCTGGTTTAGCACGCTGCAATACACATGCCACATTTTTTAGCAGAGATAACATGACAATTAATGATCAGTAAAAGTAATTTCCACAGTATAGTCTTGGTACTATAATGAGAAGAAAATAAATGTTTCCACAGAAATCTGAAAATGATTAATTTATTTGATTCTCAGTAGAAAGATCTTTGAGTATGTATAGGCATGACCTTATAGTGAGGGGGGGAAATCATTAAACATTACAATAACATGTTAAATATTTCTTCTGCTACAGTTAACATATAACTGAGAAAAAATACTGACATTACAGTGTCTTCTACAATATTCATCTGTGGCTCCTGGCCACATATTGGAAAATCTGCCACAAAATGAAAAGATGCTCAGTGTGTAGATCTATAAAGTTGATCTAGATAATCTCTATTGCTGCGCCAGGTGCTTATTGTGTTACATGATGTGCAGAAAGCAGCCACCCCTCCCCTGTGTCACTAGTGACCTGTCAGTCTGTGAGACACTCAACAGGCTGCTGGTTAACCAGTTACATTCTGGATATCATGGAAATAATTTTCACCAATATGAAAATTCCAATAGGCTATATAGGCTATTCTCAGCTATATTAATAATTAATGGATTATACTTTTAATTTTATAATTATTAAATAACCTAATTGTGGTTCTAATACATACATTTTGGCTGCATCATTTTCCATTTTCTAAACGATAAAAGCCATTTATAATCATTTATAGTACTTGACTTTAA
>OMLF01055979.1:99978-126754 GCA_900302615.1 Holocentrus rufus
GAGAGATGGGAGTGCCTAGGACAGAGATGCAAACAGAGAAAAAAGAACGAGAGAGAGAGAGAGAGCTTTTAAGGGATTTGGCAGTGATTTGTAGAATCTCACTGGCATAATGTTGTGCTTTTTCTACTTTTCCCTGATTCTGCCATGATGCTACACCCTAAAGCCTCGAAAGTCAGCGTTTTCATTTTGTTTTTTTAACTCAAAACTCATTTTTTTATACCATTGTTTCATTTCCATTCTAGTTATTTTGAGAAAGCACATAGGCTGTCTGAGATGATAGAGGATTTACCTTTTGTGAGGAGAGGAGAGCATTGCCTCTAGATATAATCAAATATTGGACCATGGATAAAGGCCTGTTTGGAGGAGCTCGTGTGATGGATGAAATCAAGACTGGTCAATGAGGAATGGGCAGGTAAGAAGTCAGTTCCTATTGCATGCCAGCCCTGAAATAGTAATGCATGCTACACATCTCATATTCACATTTTGATTCTGAAGATTTTGAAAAATCTGCAAATAATCTCTCAAATAATTTAAAAGTTGAACTGTCAAATTTGTAAATATTAGACTTTGCTGGTCAGTTTTTTGTCACTCCATCAGGTTTAAATTTAGATATTGCATTTTGTGAGAAAATTTGAAAATATTCATTAAGTTTGAATTTATGCATGCAAACCATGTTTATTTAATTCACCATATTATTTTTTATTACATGGCCTTAATACTTTTTGATCTCAACAAAATCCAGGAATATTAGCCCATATTGAACTGGATACTGGATGGCACCCAAAATCCTGCTGTGAAACATAAGCATTTAAGCATGTTTGTTTCTGTTAATTTGATTTTAATTTCCATGGGATCTGGCTGCACAGTTTGCACAAATATTGACTTAAAGTTTGTGAATGACCCTCTTGCAATGCAGATGTAATTAACTTCCTTTAGCTTTGGACCATGTTTGCTGTTTTGCTAAATTTATAGTGTTTCCATCATGCTTCTGTGCTCTCAGATGAACTCAATGATAAAAGCCTGCAATATTCCCTCCGTCCCATCCCAAACTCTGTCCAAAATATTCTCTTAAGCCACAGCTTGACCATATTTTATCTTTTATATTTATTTCATGTTCTCAGCTCTGAGCTAATGCACGAAAATAGACTCAAGGTTTACATGGTTGTGTAAGCATGACAGAAATGTGCAGCAGCGGTGTAAGAATATGCCAGCGTTCCCTCCACATTTATACACTTTTTTTTAACCTGAAAAAATAGGAATGGTGGTTTGACACTGTAGACTGTGGTCTTCTTTGTGGGATAGACAGAGAACTTGATGTTGGGAAATGTTTCCAATAGTAAAATGAGTCAGACAAGATGTTTTCATCACACCCGCTTTCTGACTGTATCTAGGTGCCAAAGGTAGAGGGAGAAGCCTGGAGCTGTAGGTACCTCTGATGGCCATCACCATGACATCACAGGCCCACTCATCCCAGCCCAGCACCCTATCTGGATGCCAGTTAAAAGCATGGCCCTGGCTGCTGTGGGTGCTCCTGGTGGGTGTCATTCCAGGCTCACGGGCCCAACAAGGCACCCAGCCCCATTCCATCAAAATCGAGGGCGACATCACTCTGGGTGGGCTGTTCCCGGTGCACTCGCGGGGGCCGGCTGGGGTGCCCTGCGGGGAGATCAAGAAGGAGAAGGGGATCCACCGTATGGAGGCCATGCTGTATGCCCTGGACCAGATCAACAGTGACCCTGATCTGCTGCCGAACATCACTCTGGGTGCCCGGATCCTGGATACCTGCTCCAGAGACACCTACGCCCTGGAGCAGTCGCTCACCTTCGTCCAGGCCCTGATCCAGAAAGACACCTCCGATGTGCGCTGCTCCAACGGAGAGCCGCCTATTATCCCCAAACCGGAGAGGGTGGTCGGTGTGATCGGGGCGTCTGGCAGCTCTGTGTCCATCCTGGTGGCCAATGTGCTCAGATTGTTTGCGGTAAGAAGTCTGTGAAGTGTTTCCCCTCATTAACTCCATTCATTATGCAGAGTGTCTTTCATAAAGTTTTCATGAAGTACACTGATGAGGTGAATCCAGGTAAATAGCCATTACCAAGTTCCCTTATAAAATCTACACAAAGGATGATGTGTAGATAAACAGAAACAGAGAAAGAGAAAGATTTAAGCTTTTAGACAACTGAGATGTGGATTGTGCTATCAGGAAAGTGTACACACTCATACACACTCACACCCACACGCACTACTGCGTTTGAGATTTACTGAAATTTTGTTGAACTTACCCATGCATGTTCAGTCAGCTCACTGAAGAACTAGTTAAAACGTTGAGCACACGCTGGTGTTAATATTTTATTTTATTTCACCTCGGAGTCACATTGAAGCAGAATCTCATTTTCAGTAGAGCCAAGATACGTGGCAAAATTCACAGGCACAGAAAGATTACAGAACACCTGCATTGTGCAAGTTACTTAAAATTACTCATTAGTTACACTAGTTATTTCTCTCAAAAGTAATTGAATTACTTCACCAATTACTGCATGCAAAATTAATTTCTAGAAAAAGTAAGTTTTGCATTACTTTTAAATGTCTGCCTCAATTCTTTTATTAATGCTCACATAGCTATATTAATGTGGGACAAGACAACTGTTAAATTTGATCTATCATTGTACCCATTATCAGTATGATGAAAAGTTATTAGCTTTGTAGAAGTGTGTTGTTTTACTACGTGCTTCAGAAAATGAGAAGTGCTATTCTTTGATGTGCACAAAGTTCTCACACTGTCCATATTTATGATATGGGTAATAGTGTTTATATTTCCAGCATAGCCAGCTCACATTGCCTCAACTGTCTGCCATTGTGTAGGCTAGTCTAACGCTGATTGATTGATTCATTTATTCATTGTGCTACCATGAGGTCAGGTGACGTTAGATCATAAACAGGAAATTGGGGGAATAGGCGCTTGTCTGCTGTCCTCTGCAGCTGTCCATTAAGCTTACCGTTTTCATGCAAGACAAAAATAGCGAGCCCATTTAAATTCCAGTAATTGTAATTGCATTATTCAATTTGAAAAAGCAATTTGTTACATTTCTAGTAGTGGAATTACAGTAATGCATTACTTCCAATTCCAACACTGAAGAACTGAAAAGAAAAGTTTAAGATCTGTTCCAAAAACAAAAGCTAATCCTGATCCTGAGTCCACTCTGAAGGTAATATGGACCAGTGTTCCTGGTCACCATTAGGTTTTGTGTTTCATCACTGATTTGTGGTGCAATGTGTGCCCATTCATATCAATAGATAAGTTTAACTGTGGATTTTACAAACTCGATTGATCACATCCGGACATTTTCTAAGAACCTCCTTGCATGGATAATATTAGAAAAAGCAAAAACAGTTTATTCAGCACATGTTTAAATGGTATGATTTCAGTCATTTTGAACAATAATAATATAAAGTCGCAGTAACACTTCACTGAGGTTGTGAATCCATCATCAGTGGTGGCCTTCACAGGCTAATCCATGTCATTTGTTGAGTGTCTGCTGATTGTGCAGTTGAGTTTTTTTTTTCCAGATGATTGACCTGTGATAATTGATTGCGCTGCTCATTGCAGTGATTGGACACTGAGTCGGTGTAAATCCCACATTATGTCATGTTCTTACTGGCTTATTGATACAGTCAGCAGGAAACCTAGAAAAGACCGTGTATGAAAAGAAGTATTTCTGGCTCAGGTCAAATTGGCTATCGAATTGATTAGATGTCATTCTTCCATAGATGCTACTTGTTGCATGATTCTTCATGGTGGTGTTATTAGTTGAGAGCCAAGGAGGCAGCCTGCATACAGGGCAGATGTTAACTACAGAATTATAGATCCCATCCTCCACTAAGCCCCTCTCAGCAGCTCAGGACCACAGGCTGAAAATAGAGCATCAGGCCAGAGGGATGACATCGGTTCTAGGATATCAGCAACTTGTGGCCTAGCTGGTGCGGAGCAGATTTAGCTAAATGGTGGGTTTTCTCCCATCATCCATATGTGCTTCTCTCCGGACTCTCCGGATGCCTCTAAAGTGATGTTCACGGCACACTGAACATCCCCTGGCTCTGTCTATCCTAGTCACAGTGTGAAATGTTTCAGTGGCACATATATTACCAGGGCTGAACAATATGGCAAAAGAAAAAAATCATATTGCAGTTAGTTTGACAGATATTGCATTTGCGAATAATTTTAGTGGGAATTTCTGCATCATAATTTTCATTTTCACTGATTAAAACAATTAAAATGCTTATGATGTGATTTTTGCTGGGGTTTGTACCAAACAAGTCAGCAGAATATAATTTGTAGGCTAGGGCATCTCTGTAGCACCATAATACATAATACAATAATAATGATATTTTATCACACATTTTACCTTTATCTAAAAATTCCAGCTCCTGTGATTTGGATATTGCACTTGGCCGTACTGCGATTTTGATAATATTTCAATCAGTTGTTCAGTCCTATATATAACCACATTATTTTTAGGCATTCTTTGCTTTTAGTGAGTACAAATTGCATGCACAGGTACTGCAACTGCTTTTATTCAGTGGTTTATCTCTGATGCAATTTAGGCAGTCTGCAGTCCTAATGTTTTATCTGTCGTTAAGTCTCTTTAATAAGCTTTCATACAGGAGATTCATTCATAACCTCTTCCAGATAAAACCTTTAAAAATTTCCCTTTTTACTTGGAATCAAACAATATTTCTGTGTATTCATAATCTGAGTCACAGGTAAAGTTTATTTTCCCAAACTTTAGACCTCAAAACTGAGTGGTGTGGTGAAGGAGATAATAAGTAAAAAAAATGGCAAAACATTTAACAATGCAATTCAGTTTCACATACATTTCAGCATGCATGTACTTTCACAATTTACTTCACAGAAACTGATTGTGTGATGATGTCAGCAAAATTGCTTTGTGGAGGAATACTCGTAACCGATCTGGTTCATTGATTTCAGAACATGAATGAGAGCAGATGTCTTCTGTGGGGCTTTATTTTGGAGATTATATGTCCTCTCATTAATTACAAATTTGTGTAACTTTTGATATCGAGTCTGTGCACTGCTAGACGGTCACGTGATCCATACCATGGTGGCTGGCGGGTAAATTTGCGCTTGACTGGGCAGGGTTAACGCAGAGCAGCAAATTTAAGCTGCGCGTGGCCATCAGAATTAAATATATTGTATGGCTTACAGCTGAGAAATGCTAACCTTTTTCTAGTCTCTTGATCTCTGTCTCTCTCCCTCTGTGCTTAACGTAATTTGACTAAAACCCCTATAATCCTTCCAGATAATCTGTGAAATGGTTCTCTCGCTCCTCTCTCCTTCTCCCTTCACAACCCCTTGTGTCTACCTTTCTCTCTTCGTCCCCTCCAGAGGACCAAACGTTAAGCCAGCGGGACTAGCATTAGCAGGGTCAGAGTTGAGGCTGTCGACATAAACTGTGTCATTAAGGAAGTAGCACACCAGTAAATTAATCTTCTCATCCATTTTTTTTTCAAACAAATGCTTTTACGGCAGTGACTCCTACCATCTGTATTTCACTATGATGTTGGTTATATCCTCAACACAAACCAGATCTGGGTAGATCACACTGCAAAGTTGCCCCAATCCTGAGGATTACAGAGAACATTGGCTGTACAAGAGATGAACGTTCTCCATGATAGTGCAATTTTGGTTCTATTAATGTCTGGCAACTTGTCAACTCAAGGTATTATACCAGAGGCCAACATTCATGGGCTGTTTGTTTTTTTTGTTCAGACAATGGGGAGAGCAAGTGGCACGTCCTCCTCCTCGATGGTTCAGCTCCTCTCCTCGTCACAACCTCCTCCTTTGTGTTCACTTATTGGCCTAATAAACCACTAGTCGTGTTTTCTGCTTGACCCGACCCTCTTGTCACCGGTGACCCGTCTGTGTGTCTCAGATCCCCCAGATCAGCTATGCCTCCACGGCCCCGGAGCTGAGCGACAACAGCCGCTATGAGTTCTTCTCCCGCGTGGTGCCTCCGGACTCCTACCAGGCCCAGGCCATGGTGGACATCGTCAAAGCCATGGGGTGGAACTACGTCTCCACCCTGGCTTCTGAGGGCAACTATGGAGAGAGCGGTGTGGACGCCTTCCTCCAGATATCCAGAGAAGCAGGTTTGTGTATCTGTCTGTGAAGTGTTAGAAACCTTTACAGAATGTTCTAATGATTTTATTGGGAAGTGTAATGATTTCTAATGGCATGTAGGGGTTTGTGTACTGGCATGTCTGATGGAAACCATTAGAACATGTTTTCATTAACCAATGTGCTGTGTGTATTAAAAACCATCATAAACCACCAGAAACCATTACAGCTCAAAATGGAAACCATTACAAACCATCACAAATCATCATAAACCATTAGAAACCAGTACAGCTCATAATGAAAACCCCTACAAATCATCATAAACCATTAGAAACCAGGACAGCTCATAATGAAAACCCTTCCAAATCATAATAAACCATTAGAAACCAGTACAGCTCATAACAGAGACCACCAGAACCACTGGACATGTCATGGAAAACATTAAACCAGGATTCAAATTTTAATGGTTTCTTATGGAAACCATTGGGATTCTAATATTGGATTCTGTTTTTTTGTTTTTTCAGCAGTGACAGGACTCGTTTGTCAAGCCATGTTGTCCTCATTCATTACACAACCTAACACGGACAAAAAAATGCTCTAATGCACAGAGGCTTAGGCAGTGCAGCCACACTGCCTGAGAAAGGCAAATAGCCGAAATGACTTTTTGTGTGTTTTAAAGCTCAACTGTCATTACCAGGATTTGGATTTCGTTTTAACAAAAATCATACCCCTAAATGCTTTTGAATGATTCACAGTTCACTTCTGGACCAGCGGTTCTTTTGTCAATACAGGAGATAAACACTGAAGAAATCTCTCTCAGTTTCAATACAGCTCCCAGCTCCTTTGCTTTATAGAGCATCACAGTATTGATGCACTTCATTTAGCCACTAAAAAGGAAATTATGTTTATGCAATTTGACTGCTCTGTAATCTTTTTCGTAATCCGTCATTCTTTTTTTAGATATCAGTCATGATATTGACATAACAGTGCAGAAGTGCAACAGTTGTAAATTCCTGGAGAAGAGGGATTTGCTGAAATGACAACTTGCTCCTGTGTGGTTTGGTACAGGGGGGCTGTGTATTGCCCAGTCCATCAAGATCCCCAGAGAGCCCAAGCCAGGGGAGTTTGACAAGATCATCAAGAGGCTGATGGAGACCTCCAATGCTCGCGGGGTCATCATCTTTGCTAATGAGGACGACATCAAGTGAGTCACACTGCTGCACTTGATGTTATAGAACAGGAATTAGTCAGATTTTAAACACTGCTTTGTTTTTAATTGTACAGCACTCAGTTTCTCTCATGTCTAATTTAATTAGCCCCCAAGGACTGCTGTAAAACACTAGCGCAACCACTTAGATGTCCCATTTTATAATTATGCTCAGCCATTTACTGTTGTGCAGAGGACTGAATTAGAAGCTGTCATAAAATCTACGATGTCCTCTTCCAGGCGGGTGCTGGAGGCAGCCAAGACAGCCAACCTGACAGGCCACTTCCTGTTTGTTGGCTCTGACAGCTGGGGGGCCAAAAGCTCCCCCATTCTAGACCAGGAGGATGTGGCAGAGGGCGCGGTCACCATCCTGCCCAAAAGAGCCTCCATTGACGGTATGTCAAGTATTTAAAGCACTGGTGCCCCACAACAGAGGAGGTCCTGGGTTTGAATATGTTCTATTTGATGTAACCATAAAACAACGAAATCTTAGGATTGAATATATCACTCAACATGAATGTAGCTTCAATGAAATTGCAACTAGCAGATACAGGATATTTATGTGATGTCACACAAAATGAATTTTTCTTTTCTAACTTTGAAGGGGAATTGAAGAGGAAATCATAGTTCAAAGGGTTAATGGTCAGAATACAACAGACAATATCGACAGCAACCCTTGACTTATGCGTGACTTTTGAGTGTGATGTGAATGCAACTGGAGAGCAAAGTGAATGCTGTTTTGATGTGCCTGCAATGATGATTTATTTTTGCATTATTGTTGATACTTAAAACCCTTCTACATACACATTAATTCTGTTATTTTGATTTAAATGGCTCTGTCCTCTCAAAGGTCTAGTATAGTGTGCATAAGAAAATCTTAAAAGTAACATTAATCCATTGTACTATAGTTTAAATTGTTGTGCAGATGCCAGTACAATACACCAGGGAAACACCATTATTGGCCAGTAATATCAACTCACAAATATATCAGTTGGGGCACAGTTCAAAAGGGCACATAAAATTTCAATGTTAAATGAATATCATGTGAAATGTTGTATCGGTTGCATTGACTCAGGTTTTGACCAGTACTTCACTTCAAGATCTCTGGAAAACAACAGGAGAAACATCTGGTTTGCAGAGTTCTGGGAGGATGATTTCAAGTGCAAACTGACACGTCCTGGTGTCAAGTTTGATATCAGTCGAAGAAAATGTACTGGTAAGTACAGCGTGACATAAAACTCATCACTGTTTTCTCCAAGGTCCTGTGATTAAGAGGAATGTTACTTCTCCATCATTGTCACAGTGAATAGACGCTTATTATGTCCTCTGCCAGGTGAGGAGAGAATCAGTCGAGAGTCTCACTATGAACAGGAGGGGAAAGTGCAGTTTGTGATCGATGCTGTGTATGCCATGGCCCATGCCTTACACAGCATGCATTTGGACCTGTGCCCTGGCTCCGTGGGTGTCTGTGAGAAGATGGACCCTGTAGAGGGAAGGATGCTCCTGCAGTACATCCGCTCCGTCAATTTCAATGGTGAGCGTGCAACCTTAAGAGCTTTCTGCTTGCAATTCTGCTATTTTGGCAAATCTTTCACTTATATAATGTCTGGTGATTTAGATAAAACAAGAGTTTAACTTTGGTGATCACATTAAAGGGTAAAGCCTAAGCAGTGGCAGGCAGAGATTTACATTGAAAAAGCACGGTTTTTCCACTCCTGCTTCACCATGGCGCAGGGTTTAAAGAGAAAAGTGTAGAAGGGAGGTCAGTTTGAAGACGGCACTCTGGATAAGCCTTGAGATTTCTCTGCTAATGTACCAAGCCACAGTACACAGCACATTTCTTCAAAGCACTTCCCCTCCCCAGGGCTGCCTCTTCGCTCTCTCCCATACACAACACTCCTCTTTTCATCCACGTCTTTCATAAAAAAGTCACCGTTTGGGATGTTCTCTCCTCTTGCTGGGTGACCTTGGGTTGTATGGGAGCATTGCTGATTGAATGCCTGCAGGGACCTGGGAGGAACATTCAATCATGTTAAAGCAGCAGACCAGAGAGCACTGAAAGACTGTATGCATGGAGGATAGCCTTGACTAAAGAGCATCCTGCACTCAGCTTTGACATGATTGCATAAGACCAAAGAAAGCAAGCACAAACTGTGTTCAATGGTGTGTGGGTGTTTCTCCACCACTAAGATGGTGGCACATATTTCCAGTGTAAAGTGGATGTTTTTATCCCTTTTTAACTCACTTTTTTTGAGTCACCAACCTCTGTGTCTTTATGAAACAGGCAGTGCAGGAACTGGAGTGATGTTCAACGAGAATGGAGATGCTCCTGGTCGATACGACATCTTCCAGTACCAGCTCTCAAATGTGAGCAACCCTGGCTACAAAGTCATCGGCCAGTGGACGAATAACCTCCGACTGAATGTAAATACTGTTTTTTTTGGTTCACTTGATATACAGCTGCACTTCATTCTAGCTTTTCATGATGAAACTTTAATGCAACTTCAGTGTTGTGCAACTTAGCTGTTTTGGAATTCCGTAGCAGAACCATCCAGTGAAAGTCATGAATTGGCATCTGGAACGTTCCCCATGGGTTTCATGACACAGCAGCAATAAAAGTTTAATTTGTAGCCTGTACTTAATTGCATGGAAGTTGCAATGTGTAAAGCCATCCTTCAATGCAGCTTTGAATAATACTCTGGCAAGCATTTCCTATGTCATGCTGATGATTCTCTGAACTTGCCTTAGTTTTGATGGGAAGGGTCTTAAGATTGGTGGTTTTTAGGTTTAAGTGGTGGTTGTTCAGTGGTGACAGCTAAGGTTAGGGATCAGGAAAGGTTCTCACCTTTCCTAATACAGTGTGTCTTTATGTGTGTTTATCCCAGTCGGAAGAGATGCAGTGGTCAGGCGGTGACCGCAGGATCCCTGACTCGGTGTGCAGTTTCCCGTGTGAGCCTGGTGAGAGGAAGAAGATGGTGAAGGGCGTTCCCTGCTGCTGGCACTGCGAGCTCTGCGATGGCTACCAGTACCAGCTGGACGAGTTCAACTGCGACACCTGCCCCTTTGACATGAGGCCCCTCAAGAACCGCACGGGCTGCCGGCCCACGCCCATCATCAAGCTGGAGTGGAGCTCCCCCTGGGCCATCATCCCCGTTTTCCTGGCCATCCTGGGCATCCTGGCCACCACCGGAGTCATCGGCACCTTCGTCCGCTTCAACGACACGCCCATCGTCCGGGCCTCCGGCAGGGAGCTCAGCTACGTGCTGCTGACGGGCATCTTCCTCATCTACCTCATCACCTTCCTCATGATTGCCGAGCCCAGCGTGGTGGTGTGCGCGTTCCGTAGGCTGCTGCTGGGGCTCGGCATGTGCATCAGCTACGCAGCCATGCTCACCAAAACCAACCGGATCTACCGCATCTTCGAGCAGGGCAAGAAATCGGTCACGCCCCCGAAGTTCATCAGCCCCACCTCCCAGCTGATCATCACCTTTATACTCATCTCAGTGCAGGTAAGTGTGTGTGTGTTCTAGAAACACCGGGTAGATCCACTGTATAACTTCAATCTCACACTAAATGCTCCTATTACTGCAGGTCCTTGGTGTGTTCATCTGGTTTGGCGTGATGCCCCCCCACACCATCATAGACTATGAGGAGCAGAAACCACCCAACCCGGAGTTTGCCCGGGGGCTCCTTAAGTGTGACATGTCCGACCTGTCCCTCATCTTGTGTCTGAGCTACAGTATCGTGCTGATGATCACCTGCACTGTGTATGCCATCAAGAGCAGAGGAGTCCCTGAGACCTTCAACGAGGCCAAGCCCATCGGCTTCGCTATGTACACCACCTGTATCATCTGGCTGGCTTTTGTACCCATCTTCTTCGGGACAGCACAATCTACTGAGAAGGTGGGAAATTAAACGTTTTTCTAGGTATTACTGGTTGCCGCCAGACAGTTACGCAACACACAATAATATATCCTTACAGTAACAAAGAGTAACTTAATGACTCTGATGCTGCAGCTGAAATCTGAGTTTGTTATTTGTTATTCTGTATTTGCTCTCTGCTGTACTCACAGTACATCCTGTATTCACTGTACTGAATGGCAGAGGTTAATTTGGCTTGTGGGCTATTTCTGCTGTCACAAAGCAATAGGACAATTGGGAGAATTTGAAAAATAGAGATATGCTTGGACTAATAGACTTGTATTAGGAATCAGTCAGGCTGAAACAATTGAACCCCGAGGTGCTTTAAAATTCTTTTCACTTCCTCCAAATGGAAATGAAGTGAATTAAGGGAAAGAGGAGGGAAAGGAGGTCAGACGAGCTGAGGGACGGTAGGGGCCCCTCACAGACCAACTCAGCCATCCCATTCAATTAATCACCACTTAGAAAAAGACCTAAATATAGTAACAGTAGCTTTCATCTGGCGGATCAAAGTAGAGGTGATTTTTGAACAGACGTATAAAAAAGTTTTACATTTGTAGACCGCGCTGAAAAAAATGTGCCGCATAATTGATGTGAAGAACTTGGAATATCAAAAGTCTTCTTTGTCAGTTAGGGGACGAAGTCCAACTTTTTCACAGGCTTGCATAAGTAAGCGAAAGATGTTGAATAAATTCCTGATATCCTGCAGTCGTACAAAGTTGTGCGTAGGATTGGCTCCTTCACGGCTTGTATTCAGTTTTCTCCAGAGGGGTCACCTGCTGGCTGATACACAAGACGTCCTTCTTTTGATGGACTTTGCCTTTCAGTGGAATCCATTCTGTTTGAATATGGAAGAGCTTCTTATTGTGACCGAGCCATATAAACTGTATATTTGCTCGCCTGGGGCCAGACGCATAAATACGGGCCACTTTGAACATGCTCAGATGGTCACCCATTCATTACTGCAGCTCCTTTTATAAACAGAGAGGTCAGTGAGAAGGACCAATAAAAACCATGACAAAGATGATAAAGGAAAATATACTGTATGGACATCAGTTCGTGTGCTATTAAGACGCGCGGTTGAGGATATGCCCTCGGTGGTGTACAATTTATAGTTTATTTATGGCACATACCCATATCTTAAGTTATTTATGATACATATGGGCTGATTTATTCATGACAAATACAGTTTGCTTGAATAATGAGTTCATAATTTATTAGAGGCAGACCTCAGGAGAAGTCAGTTCTCATTATTATTGGTGGATTTACAATAGAGGAAGGGTAGACATAGTCAAAGCCCATAAATAGAGCCCTTTTCCTGAGTACATATACCAAGTAATAAATCATTCATCCCGGGCAAAAAAAAAAAAAAAAAAAATCTCCCATGCTTCCAGATGAAAGTTATAAAGGCTGCATTCTGAGAACCTATGAGATTACACAGACTGTATTTTCCTGAACCCGTGCATAATGCAAGCATAAAGTAGTTGACAGTAACATGACTACCAGCATACATCATTTATAGACTTCACAGCGACAGATGCTCCGGGAATCATAGATGGTAATCAGAGGTACTGTAGATGTGGGAGAATAAACAGGTAAATTGCTTCATAGATCGGCAATTATAATCATGGGAGAATAAACAGGTAAATCGTTGCATAGATCAGTAATTATAATCACAGGTGTGTGCTCAGGTAATCGAGGCAATCTCTGCCCTGCTCTGCCTCTGTTGCAGATGTTCATCCAAACTACCACTCTGACAGTCTCCATGAGCCTGAGCGCCACCGTGTCCCTCGGTATGCTCTACATCCCCAAGGTCTACGTCATCATCTTCCACCCGGAGCAGAATGTCCAGAAACGCAAGCGCAGCTTCAAAGCCGTGGTGCAAGCTGCCACCGTGTCCACCCACCTTTCCCAGAAGTCCAACGACAAACAGAATGGAGAGTCCCAGATGGTGCCGGACAGATCACAGTAAAACGGCACAGATCAAGTATTTGTAACTTCACAAGCCCGAGACGAGATGGTTGATGATCCAAACAGTGGCGCAGTGGAAAACCAGCATTTAGATTTGCTCATCAACTATAGCTTCCTCCCCAGTAATCAAGAAACAAGGACCGAGGGGAAAGCAAAGACAACTGTGCTGTTAAAGATCTGTTCAGATTTCTTTGATGGTGTTTCTTTTCGCACACAGTGAGATACAGTTTGGAATGAAGCACAAAAGAATGTGGAAATACTCACCTGCCCGTCTTCAACTACCCTAAAACACAAAAAAGGACAAACTTTAAATGGACAGCTTTTTAGGATGTTGAGCCGTCTTGACTGGACTGCAAAGAACAGTTTAAAGTCTTTTCCCCACTTTTTGATAATTACATCTAATTATACATCTCAAATTTACAAGGAGGCATTTGTTAGTTTTAATTCTCCTCCCTAGGACTTAACAATTTAGGAAAAAGTAAAGCTGAAATTGTAGCCTTTGCCCTACAGGAAGATGTATAGCAGGATCCCCTGGGAAGAATGTTGTTTACTGGATCTAACAGCACTGCATGGATTGTGTTGTATGTGTACATGAATGTTTTTACTGTATTTTTTTGTATGAGGTGTTGTGACGCAGAGCTCCTTTCTTCTGATTGCAGTGGAAGGAACAAGCTTTTAAAAAAAAATGCACTACTCATGTCCTGTTACTGACAAAATCCTATGGGAAAGTATAACTGTAATCACTAAACTATAATCACTTAACACACAGCAGAATCATAAATAAATAT
The DNA here is from genome assembly GCA_900302615.1 of Holocentrus rufus. Taxonomy (NCBI): domain Eukaryota; kingdom Metazoa; phylum Chordata; class Actinopteri; order Holocentriformes; family Holocentridae; genus Holocentrus; species Holocentrus rufus. The sequence goes on from OMLF01055979.1 coordinate 113,999, forward strand.
CCAAACACTGATGCAAGGAAGCAGTTTATTTGAATCAATCCTGTATGTGATTATTATGGTACAGAATGCTATTGATTGTGAAAACAGAAAATCTATCAGTGCAAACAGGATAAGACAGATTCCGGACAGGATTCCTGTTGTTCCTGGCACTTTTACTTTGCCAGGATGGGGAAGAACCTTGAAAAACAATGTAAAGCGTTTCCCCGCGTCATTTCATAAAAATGCCAACCGAGCTGCTTGAAGGCTAGTTTGTATGGTGACACAACATCACACATACTGCCATCCTCATCTGTGGGACCGTCACTCCATCACAGCTGCATTTGATCTCTGATTTTGTGCCATAAACGAAAAGGTCCTTCTCTATTTAATTAAACTCGCTTCTCTGTCAAACATTTTTCTTTTAGAAATACATATTTTATAAACCAAGTACGGTCACACACATATTTTTTGTAGAAAGAAGAACTGTGGTGAATTAAAAATAGACACTAATTTGCCAATAAATTATTTGCAGTGTGCTTTTTGTTACTTGATCATAATGTACAACTCAGGTTTTGCAGAAGGTGTACTAAATAAAATATTTTTTCTTGAGGAGTACCTTCTGTCCTGGCACAGCCTTTTCCATACAAATGGATTCACCAATTACCATGTGGTGCATTTTTCATTACAGAGTATGAGGGCTGTAGCAGATCCATCTCATCACTGTACAAAATGTTTTTACTGCCCTCTGCAGGAGAGCACACCTCAGTGAAATGTCTGTGTGGATCAGAGCATAATAAAGGGGGTGTGGGGGCATTTCTGGAGCACAGTAGAAGTCAAACACAAAAATATTAATAAAAATATTGTTTATTTGGCATGGTTTCAATCTGACACCACTGCTACACATAAAAGTATTTACATGTATGTTGGTGTTTAGGTAAACTATTTAAAGAAAAATACACTCCAGTTAATGTTCACGAAGTGTGAAAAATAACTGATTATTTCTGGACTTATTATGTTCTCAATTATACAGAATAGCTTTTGTTGGCTGATGTAGTAATGAAAATCACTGTGACATAATACAATGTGCTGCTGCCTCATTTGTCAAGAAAAAAAGTCAGTTTGTCTCGCTCACATACACACGTGGACATGTATTACCTCAACCAGAAGAAATGGCCGCAGCACAGGCTGACTGAGGGTTTAACTGGAATTTCCATTCGAGTCGACACAGATTCAACATACAAAAACAAACATCAACTTAGCCGCTCAACAGAACCTCTGCATTCGCTCTCATGGAAGTGTCTCGTTACCGCTTTAAAATAAAAATGGTAAGTGAAATGGAAGTGGGTTTGAAAGTCTTGTTCTGTATTATGTGGCAGAACCGCTGCCAGGCTGGTTCCTTATGTCACAGCTGGATATCCATCCTCCTTCACACAGAGCATACTGGCCTTCGACTCCACATCTGGGGGGGAAAAAACAGGCTCCGCCTACTCAAGGAAGTTGTCCAAAGTGAGGCAGGTCGAAATCTTGGAAGGAGGCCTGGTTACTTTTTTCCTTTTAGCCTTCATCAGCGGGCGAATCTCAGTCAAAGGAGACTGGAGCAGAGGGCTTGGTTAAGGGGTCATGCCACCCAGTTTACCCTGATGAAGTTTTAATGTTCTAAAACTTCCTACATCGTTGCTGAAAAATTTTATGTCGTTTTCCACGATTCTTGTCTGACACAGTGATATGTACACCGTTAATATTGGTCTTTCTTTTAATTTAAGTTACATATTTGTTGCACTGGGCATTTATGTTTGCTGTCTCCAACAATCACACGATATCATAAGCAGAATTTATTTAGACTGCTATTCCACTAAAAGAAAGTGGACTAGCACCCAAGCTTGATGTTAAGCTGACTGGTTGAAAAATATTTAGCTAAGCTTTTCATAACATTTCAAAAACATTTCGGCTATGCCTCATATTTCCTTTAAGTTTTGCAAGCCTGGAAAACTTGGTTTCAAATTCTTTGACTTTTTCCATGAGTGTGGAGGCCCTGTTCCTGTTTCTGTATAAGCACTTTGAATTACCTTGTGTCTGAAAATGTGCTATACAAATAAACTTGCCTTGCCTTGCCTTGCCTGTAAAGCCTCTTGAGGTGAATTAAATTAAGTATCACTGTACCAGCTGTTAAACAGATCTGTTTCTAATGAGAAAAGGATACAGGTTGGAAGAATTTCGTCCGTCCTCCTAGTCCATCATAACCCATTCTCACCTGAAACAAAAGACATTTTCTTCCATCACACCAATGAAAGGATTCATACCAGAATAAAAGATTAGTGATCAAAGATCAGTAAAAGACCTTGTACTTTAGAATATTATTTTGAAAAAACTGTAGCTACTCTTTCAGAGCTGTCCTTCCAGTATTATACAGAATTTCCTACTGGCTTGACTGGTGATGGGTCAGTTAATAAAGCGAAGGATGATTGTGTTGTACATACAGCACCAGGTTTACTCCTCTGAGGTTCCAACATGCTGCCGAATGTCTTCTTTCTGAAAAGAAGGGAGTTCCTGAAGAAGGGATCCATGGATCCATCTTCATCTCGAGGCTGAATGGCAAAATAAAAGTATTTAGTGACATGTATGCCTGATTTAGTGAACTTAGTGAGTGACTTTTCAATATGTCAAAACTACCTTGCTTCCAGATGAGCTGTTCTCATTGTGTTTGGACATAGATGACCTGAAAAGTAAAGCATGATACTAAACACATTTTTCTGACAATGAGGCTGAGGCATTTCTGCTTTATGTTCAGATCCCAGGCAGCCAGGCCACTGTGGCCTCCTCAACACTGATAAACACTTGGTTGAGTTACAAGTGATGACATTACCAGCACAAACATTCTCTGAAAAAGATAGATAAAACTCACATGGCAGGGTCTAGACGCATTTTCTTGGATGGGCCCTGTGCCAGTCTCTTGGTCTCACCATCTGGCGTAGTGATGTCATAGGTAATGTTGAGGTCAATGTCCTCGCAGTCTGTCGGCTTGTGGAGACGAGGCTCTTTCAGCTCCACTGGAGCCGGGCTGACAGGTAAGGAGAGAACTCATCAGTGAATTACACCTAGAAATGTGTTTAATCTCTTTATCAAAGAGGAGTCCAAGTGTGATGAGATTCAAGTGCGGGTCTGGGTAAGTAACGGACCTCTCAAAGACTAGCCGACTGAGAGCTTCGTTTGTCCGTGTTGGTGTGCTCAGGGTCTTCTGGAGAATCTCCACTTTCTTCTTTAGACTCTGTGGAAAGATGCAAATGCAGGCATCACAAACATGGATTTGTTTAGAATCCACACAAAACCCAAACTGGACATATTTGCCTTACAGAGATCTCTTTGTCAGCGTTGGCCAGATCATTCTGCACAGACTTCATGTCCTCTCTGGTCCGATTCGCATCCATCATAGTTTTCTGTAACTACAGTGACAAAAGCTTTTATTCATTTGGTGACAGTGCATGCAAACATCCATTTTCTTGTACACATATTTTCTTCAATTAATGACATATTGACTCGAAGTTACCTTGTTGTTTGAGGCAAACACTTCCCTCTTTAGTTTTTCACACATTTCGTTTGAAGACTTGAGGCTCCCTTTCAGATTATCATACTCTCTGCGAAGAAGATTAAGAAAGAAATGGACAGTGCATGACAGCGTTAGTGAGGGCTGAGGCTCAAAGTCACTTACTAAAGTGATCAACTGGACTTGTGATCCTTACTTCTTGAGAGAGATGCAATAAATAGAAAGCTGCTCCACAGCAGCCTGGCCGATTCCCATGTCTTTGATCATGGACTCCACCTCTGCTCTCTGACCCTGTAACAACACGTCCAGGCTGGGAAAAACAAAAAAAACAAACATCAGCATTAATGGTATGGTGTATAGCTTTTTTAAAGATGCAGACTGGCACAGTCGTTTCAAAAAATAAAGGAAAAAGATGCTTATATTTAGCATTTGTTGACAGGATATACTGAATGTGCAGGTGTGTGGGTACCTTTCATAGGTTTTCATTTTGATTCGAAGTCTCCGCGCCTCTTCCTTGGCAGTCTGAGCATCATTCTGTTGAGTTTCCAGGTATGCCATCTGTTTCTGTGAAATATTAAAAAAAAAAAGAACACTGACCATTAGAAAAACAATGTTCACATATGAATCAACATCATACTATGATTAGCAGACCACAGACAGCTTACTCTGAGAGCAGAACAGAGCATCTCCTTTTCTATGAGCTCTTTCCGCACACAGTCCAGGTCTCTCTTCTGCCTGTCCACAGTGTCCTTCAGACTGTCCGCCACCTTCTGTTTCTCTCGGCAATCTCTTTCTGCCAATTAAACCGACTCAATCAACACCCAAATGGCTCCTACTTTAAATAATCAAGCATGCTATACATACAGAGGTCTGGGCCCACAATATCCTTACCTTTAGTGCTTAAAAGGACTTTCATTCGATCAAGCTCATTCTATGGAAAGAAAAACAAACAAGCCGTTAAACAGAAATACACTGTTCTAAATAAAATTCTGATTTCATAATAACCTGACCAGCCTTTTGTGGCATTTATATTTCTTATCAAGCAATGTTTTTGGAAAGCGTCTGAACTAATGGCTATGGTTAGGTACTATATGCTTACCTGCAAACTCCCCGGGTCCACTGATGATCCCTCCTCCTCTCCACCGATGTCAAAGAACAGCCTGTTGATAATGTGTCTAGTGCTGACCTATACATACAGGAGAGGGGGCATTTAGCTTGCATTTAGAGTCTTTGTGCTGGAAATCGTTCGGTTTGCAACTTCTTGGCAATGTACTGCACCTGTTTTCGACACTGTGGACAGGTTTTTGTGGGAGCTGTCTGAAACCACTGAAGAAGACTGAGAGGAAAGAGAAAAACAACAATTAACCGAGTGAGAATACGTGCCATATACCCGAGTGGCATTTTTGATGCAGATATGACCCTCTATGGGCAGTTACCAGTCATAATGGAACGTGTGTCCGCAGTGGATGGCAGCAACATCTCGAGAATGATCAAAGTAATCGGAGCAGATTGTACAATAGGCTCGGAGAGACATCTTTAACTAACGTGGATCACCCTGGAAAGACAACAGAAGAGCGTGGTTAAGGGACTGACTACAAACGATATCTTCCCAGTCTCTGCGTATATACGTTAATCTCCTTGGGCATTTCAAACAACAGCAAAGGATGTAACGGGGCTAGGCTAACTTACAGATTACAAACATTAGCGAGTTTTGGCTAATGTTAGCTACCTTACTGTCAACAGTCGCCAACGTATACTTACCAAACATAAATGTTACAGCGCAGCTCTCAGTAATACTATCATGCATTTCTAATCTGATTTACTTTACAACTGTTCAACCTAAACATGATGCATTTATCACACATAAACACTCTATTTTCAAAAGACTGTGTCGTTTGTGCTACTACGTTGCTCGTTGTGATTAGGTAACGCTGCTGTTTCCCCGCTGTACGTTCGAACGTAAGCTCCGCCCCTTGCGGTGCATTCATGTGCTCATCGTAAACTCGCTAACTGATAATTTACTGCACACCAGTTCGTATGACTGTGCCACTTGCAAAGTTGGAAAAAGTAGTGGGAAAAATAAAACTATGAAATTATAATATTCAGCTGTTTTTGGTTATGAGTTCGATTTTTGAACAAGTCTTAACAACTGAAATCGGTCAATATTACGCTAGTATTGTTTCATGCAATAATGAAATCTTACTTAATTGCCCCTTAACAAGAGGTCAAAGATCAGACGTTGTTCTTTGTAGCATTAAACACTGTCCTCTGTGTCAAGTGAAAAAGCAGTAAAAGGTAAAACCGCTCCAAGAATTCTACAATTTAGGCAACGGTTGCTTAGGCTTACGCTGCAAATCAAAAAATAAAGGGCAGTGCCCGATTAAACATCAGTCGCACGCCCAGAATTAAGAATTTCACCTCAGACATTAAGCAGTTCTACGCGGTTTTCTTCTGCGTCTAGATATTATTACTACCACTCATTAGCATCAATATTATATCCCAGGATCTTAGTAATCAACCCGGCGACCCAACTATTAGCAAATTTTGAGATAACAAAATTTCGAGATGATCAGTTGTATGAGTGCAGTAAATGCACCATAACTTACTTCAGGAAGTAATTTAAATGTGAATAACAGCGTCAATAAATTAGGTTAGTGCATTATACTACAAACATTTACCAGATTCACAAATGTCTCATAATCATTAATGAAACTTGTGCTTTCTTTTATTTGAATCACATTTCACTGTTTGTCGATCACGTTTTTTTCCGGAGAGAGAACTTCATATCCCACAATTCACACTTCCGTAACTTGTATCACGGCAGGGGTGACCAGCAAGACAAAACTATTTCTCTCTCTCTGCTAACGTTAGTTAGCTAGCTAACTGAAATAAGCCAGCTGTTGGCCACAAAAGACCAAATGGATACATTTCCGGGAATCAAAGGTAATAATGTAACGAACAAGTGAAGTCGTTTTTGCAAAACGATTTTTTTCGAAACTGATCCAAGCTAACTAGTTGTTGCAGTTATCTGCCAAAGCTAGCAATCAGAAGAGTGATACAAGTGCTGTATCAGCATATCTGACTCTTCTCTGAGACTGATGGGTGTCATACACCACAATACTTCTTTTATGTGGCAGACATAAAAGGGAATGTTGTAACGTTTAAGATTAAAGTTGTCCTATGTCATAAGATAGTGTGATTTTACTGCCAAACGATATTTCGCGTCAGTCATGTCATGAAATAGAATTGAAACCTACAGTTGAGCTCTCATGTGAAATTAGGGATGTTGCGTTCATAATGTCAGACCTCAACAACCTCATGCTACATTATCTGTCATAATAAAACTGTCAGTAGTTGCTGTGCATAACATAAGTAGCTTATTCTTCAGTCATTATCTTGCATAGGAGACTGTTGACCTTTGGCCACATATAGTCCCTGTGTTTGTCCTCTCAGGTGTGTATCCCTGCCTTCAGTAGCAGTGATGGATGGGGAAATCCACAGGGCGACTGTGTCATGGGAAAATGGCACCCTGGCACCTGTGGACCGCCTTCGCACTGAGAGGGCTGACAGTCCCACCCCGGGTCTGGTGGAGGGAACTGAGCCAGGTGAGGCTTGCCCACCTTCATGCCTTAAGGGGCTGCTGGCAGTTAGTCTACTTGTTCAAACAGCAACTGAAGCTTATAATACATTGTCAGGCCTGCAGTTTATCAGAATGTACGTTAATCTTGTTTATCCAAACCTCTATGGAACTGAAGTTTGTGTGGAAGAATGAAAACTATTCAGATTGTAATGACTATGAACACTCATTGGTATGTACTTAAAGTGACTTCCTTTAGCTGCATGTAGCATAAAACTAAATCCTAACAACAAGGTGCCATCAGTGGAACTTGCACCACTGCTTTTAATCTCATGCCTGCATCTTAGACTGTAGGCCAGGATGCGTTAAATTTAATCTTATAACTTCACAATCTTGTAATCTGGGAACTGCTGCCACCATACTGCATTAAAACATTTATTTCCTCAATTGACCAGCTGACTCAGCTGACAGTGAAATTCAATGTCCACTTGCATTTCCCATATTTCTGCAAATCAAAACAGGAAATAGTTGCAATAGGCAGTGCTTGCAATAATATAGGTTTCCATGGATTCATACTCATAACATACAGGCATAAATGTACAAAAGACATGACAGCTTTGGATTTGAGTCCTTTCATGGGTGAAATGCATTCAGTGTTTAGGCTACTCTCTCACCACTTCTTGTGTTTAGACACTTTGGAGCAAAAAGCAGACTAAGATTAGTTTCATCATGTGATATGTTCTGCATGGAGGCTAACCACTTTGACACAGTGATAACCATGCAACCTTATGAAAAGGACTCACACTGAATGATAAGTGTTTTTGTGCATGTTTGTACATGCACAGGCTTTTTGTGTAAAGGTGTGTAGACATGACTGAACACATGATCATCGTGTCTTTTTTTAACTACTTCCCTGGTTTGTGGTAGGTCTCAGTTTCACTATTGCAGTTATAGCTGTTTATCCAGTTTCTGCTACATTGTATGTTCGTCAGTGTCATATGGTAAATCTGAGTGCCTGCCATGGATGTCATTAGATTATCATTGTATTCACCAGCCCAAATTATAGCGAGTTTTATATGAAACATAATACAGTGTAAGTTGTCTGAATCTTTATCAGTGGACTAGAACTGGAAACCTCAGTTTGAGTGAAGTACCGTGATTTAACTTAATGTTTTACTTTATAAGGGAGAGTTTGCATTGAACTGTGTTGTTGCTTCAAGTTAACAAAAGGCTGAGGCAAGATGTGCAGATTTGTTTAGCCAGGTAGACTACAGAGTAATCTTGCTGAACCTGGTAATTTTTCAAAAATAGGGCACAGTGAGAAAGTCAACTGGAAAAAAGGATTTGACCCCCCCCCCTCCTTTTTTTAATTCCATTTTAATTTGTTTTGCATCTCAATTTTTTCACAGCTTGCTCCAGTTATTCTGGGCCTAAAGGTTAGAAGTGCAGAGTGATTAAATCAATGTCACTTATTCTTGTATCTTTCTTAGAGCACATTGGTTTTGAATATAGACAGCATGTTTACTTTGATATGTAAAACATTGTGAGCCTTGACACCAATCTGTGAATTCCCCCAAAGAATTCTTCTATGTTCTCTTGGTATCTGTAATAATACACACAACTCATGACTTAAGTCTGGCACAAGACTGGTGAATGTGTCACGGTGAAAGCATGTCTGCAGCAGCACAAGAGCTCAGGTCTGTCCACTCCAGCTTGAACAAATCCACAGCCATGGTCCTAGCTATTGAATAAGAGTTGATTTAATTTTGCCTGAATGCTTTACTGAGAATGGAAATAAGCACTACTTTTTTGCAATGCTGTCTAGTTGATTCACGGTCAGACTTTACCCATTATTTGCCTGTTTTCACTAAATTTAACAAAGAAAAAAGGAACATAGCGTTCTTGCACTGAGGTTTATGACAGTGTGCTAATTTGTGATTAAATCACTACACTGCTATTGTTTGTTTCCCAGCATTTTTATGCACCACATCAGTAGGTCCAATTATTCATTCTTTACATGTCTGTGAAAGCTGCATTAGATTGAGAATGATTTGATGATGGTCTGTCACCTCGTCTACACAGGCGCAGGCCAGAAGAGTGCAATGTTTGTCCATGCTCAGTCCTTTGAGGATCTGACTGCAGAGACTGAGGAAGAGGCTCAGAGGGAGGCTGGAGGAGACTCTGAGCTTGGGAAATCAGCAGAGTCTGCAGAGGGCCTCCAGGTGCTGATGGGCAAAGACCCCTTGGAGGAAAAGCAGAACAAGAAGGAAGGCTGGCCTGAGAGCAGGACGAAGGAGGAGGACGTGTCCAGCGAGGCATGGCGCAGCCACAGAAAACATGTGTTTGTGCTGAGCGAGGCAGGAAAGCCCATCTATACTCGCTATGGCACAGAGGAGGCTCTGTCCAGCACCATGGGGGTGATGATGGCCCTCGTCTCCTTTGTTGAAACAGACAAGAACATCATCCGGTCCATCCATGCAGGTCAGAAAATAGTTCAGGTTCATGATGTGTATCACGGGTAGAATGTCTTTGTGTCACAAAAAAAAGTGCATTTGATAAAATATATCAGGAAAAAAATGTTTTGAATGGTTGTTGACTCTGTAAACATTTTTTGCGTCAGATGGACACAAAGTGGTATTCCTCAGCAAGAGCCCGCTGGTCCTGGTGGGCGTCTCTCGTACCAGTCAGTCCGACAAGGAGCTGATGCGGGAGCTGCAGTACATCTACTACCAGATCGTCAGCCTGCTCACCCTCACCCAGCTCAACCACATCTTCCAGCACAAGCAGAACTACGATCTGCGCCGCCTGCTGGCTGGCTCTGAACACCTCACCGACAACCTGCTGCGTCGCCTGGACCGAGACCCCGGCCTTCTCCTCAGTGCCGTCACCTGCCTTCCCCTGGCCAGCTCCACCAGGGACGTGGTCTCATCGAGCCTGCAGGCTGCCAAAGCCAAAAGCCTGGTCTTCTCTATTCTACTGGCAGGGGACCACCTGGTTACCCTGGTGAGAAAAAAGGACCAATTCCTGCACCACATAGACTTGCACCTGGTCTTCAACCTAGTTGGCTCCTCCTCTTCCTTTAGAGAGGGTGAAGGCTGGACGCCGATATGTCTTCCAAAGTTCAACACTGCAGGATTTTTCCACGCTCACATCTCCTACCTGGAACCAGCGTCTGACCTCTGTCTCATCCTGGTCTCAACAGACCGCGAGGACTTTTTTAACTTGTCTGACTGCAAGCAGCGTTTCCTGGAGAGGCTGACCAAGCGAAGCGCCTACCAGGCCTTGAAGGACGCGCTCAAATGCCCCAGCTATTCTGTGGCCCAGGTCGGCATCCCAGAGCTCAGGCACTTCCTGTACAAATCAAAGAGCTCGGGGCTGTACACCAGGTGGGCAGGATGTTTTTACCAACAATATAGGATTGCTACTATTTTTGAAATTTCTCTCTAAGGGTTTCTGTACTCAGAATGATGCCAAAAGTTATTCACAGTGTAAAAATGCATTATTTTATTGCAAGGAGGGAGAGCTTACAAAAAATGTATTAAACCCATTAAAAAAGTTCATGCAAAAATAGTGATTTTTACACATTTAGTTACACAGCTTTTGCATTTGATGAGACACACCAGTTTGTGTCTAGAGCACAGTTAACATGAATGAATACTTCTCCTTTTCCCACATTTTCCCAAACTGATATTCTTCCTTCATTCTCTCCTGTTAGCCCTGAGATGCCTGCAGTGTACCAGTCTGAGGAAGAGCAGGAAAGGCTTATGGGGTTGTACCAGGACCTTCACAGCCGCTTGCACCACCCATCCAGACCGCTCCGCTCCATCTACCAGTGTGGTGAAACTGAGAACCTAATGGCATGGGTAAGTCTGAAATTGTGAGATGCTTGAAGTATAGTGCTACATGAGTGAGACGATGCAACAGCACATTGAAAACCGATTAGTCTGTGGAGATTCATTACCCTTGTTCCCCAGGTGACAAGTGGCTTCGAGCTCTACCTCTGCTTCAGTCCCCTGGGGACCAAGGCTCTGGCTGTCTCTGCTGTTAACAAGCTGCTGAAGTGGATAAGGAAGGAGGAGGACCGCCTCTTCATCCTCAGTCCCCTCACATATTGAGCCCTCGCTACCCAGCTGACCTCCTGGAATAGGGGTATTTAATCATGGGCCATGGAGGCTGAGGGTCTGCAGGTTTTCATTCCAGCCAAAGGTTACATCAATGATTTTGCTGATTAGTTCCTCCTCTCCGGTTGAAAATCGAATGATAATCAATGAAATTCCCTTGTGGAGTCTTTGATTGAAAGGAAAAGCTGCGGACTCTCAGCACATGGTGTGACACTGCTGCCCCAGAACATAAAACATCCTCCTGGACACCCACTGGCACAGTGCTAATGAAGACTGTGGATGATGTGATACCGAGTGTGGTGTATACATATAAATAACAACTCTATGCATTGTTCGCCTCTGGATTCTGCTGATCTGATGTACAGACTTGAGGTTTGTAATGAAAGTAGATACTGCAATGAGGATAAAATAAAAATATATTTTAGCTGGCTAAAATTTTTACAATTTTTAATTTGGGTTAGTCGCACAAGTCCAAATAAAAGCAGCATTAGCAGCATCTATTAAGTAATAATATTAAAAATGGTGTTTGTGATGCTGTTGAAGTGTTTCATACACAATTATCTACTGTAACAAAATATTTTAAAAATGCTGTCTTTTTTCTTTTTTTTTTTACCCAGCCAGTTTGATTCTTAAAAATCAAGAGGAAATTATCAATTTGGAAATCTTGAAGCTGGAATTTTCTGTAATGCATATATATATATAAAGTCTGCAATAGAACATGATATCAAGATATGGGTTAACCATTTTCCAGTTATGTTTGGGCTTAATATGGTAGTCAGTAATACCCTGATTGAATGAACAATTGTGCCATTTTGATCATTGGAGATCTTAGTTCCATTTTACCTCTATGCACATTCCCTGTCCACACTATCCCAAAAAGAATGTGTTCATTTTGCAAAAACACAATTACTGTTGTCTATTTTTGTGCTAGGACTTTGTGTCATTGTTATGCAATGTAAAGAAATTTTAATGTAAGACTACTAACTTTGCAAAGCGTATCACCATATCAAATTTTGCAAGGGTTGTCATAGGCAATCATGGTGTTTGTCTTCCTTTACATATTCATCATGTGTTTGATCTGCACGTTGATAACACAGGGAAACTGCGGTTTGAATCATTTCTGTTTGTTGCTAATCATAAATATGTATTTCATAGGATTCATGTTTATAACTTGAGGAATTCAACATTCCAACATTTGCCTGCACTGTTCATGCCTTAACCAATGCCTGTTTAGTTGTTTAGCCAACTGCAAGTACCACAGTTGGAGGGTGATGCAGTGTTAGTCTGTTGATGCTGTGTCACAATTCCAGTTATGATCAAACTGTATTAATTATAAATAAACGAGTAATAAAACAGACTGCCTGACAGATTCTGTGTCATATTGGACTGTAATATTGATAGAGGTTATATGTTGACACCCCTAATGTGTTATAACTATAATATCCCTATAGGTGCTTTCATATGTTACGATATTATTCCCATAGGTGTGTGTGTGTGTGTGTGTGTGTGTGTGTATATATATATATATATATATATTG
>OMLF01055985.1:0-10434 GCA_900302615.1 Holocentrus rufus
GAGAGAGAGAGGTAGATTTATATATACTGTACATATGTATAAATATGTATATTTTATAAATATGCAAATCTGGGAATCACAGTTACCTCCATATGCTCGGTATAGTGTTGACTGCACACAATTCCTACCCGAGGCTTTAGGTTTGCACACTACAAGTGCATCAACTGGCTCCGGAACAATGCCTTAACAAGACAGGAGTTTTTAAAAATAAATTTGTTTTATAAAGTTGTTAAATAAATTTGCATCATTCTTGTCAGGTACTGGCATGAGTTATTCCCTTTTTACCTGGGTGCGGGGCCTGTGCCAAATCTGTTGTTTGCTTGTGCAAGCAACAGCAGCAGGGGCATTTTTGGTACCATGGGTGCTGTAATGGACTGTCTGGTATAGTAATGCAACCAAATGGTTGCATAAACATTTTCCACAGCAGGCATATGCTGCCATTGCAGGTGGGTTGGTGGTGGCGACAAGAGTGATCTGAAGAAGACAGTGATGATCTAGACTTTGATATATGTTTCACAACTTCATTTCACAAATACTGGTGATTCATTGAGTATACCCTGGCTAAATTTCATGAGTTAGGTAGCCAGACTTCTTAAATCTTAGACCAGGTTAGTTAGTCTCAGACCTACCGCCCAGTAGAGCTCAGATGGCTTGTTCGTGGGTTTAATCAACAGTAATGATCTAATGGATAAGATTTCATTCATTCACTGTTGTTGGATGGATGTCTTGAAACATTAGATTTAAGTGACAGGACAGGACAAACATCGCATTTTTAATACATAAACCGTTGGGAGGGTTGCCAACTGTCCCATATTAGCCAGGACATCCCTTACTTGGACCAAAATTGGTTTGTCCCATATGGGACTTCCTTTGTCTTGTTTTTTTTTCCCAAATATGTCAATAGATGCAATGTTAATTTGTGACAGTAGTACACTGACACAGTGGTTCTCAATCCAGCCCTACATCATCACCTAAATAGCTGACTAAAAACTAACCTTTGAGTCTACATCCATCCATCATGCCCCTGCTGCCCTGGCACCCCACTTTCTGTCCCTTATTTGGATGTGTGAAAGTTGGGAACTCTAACGGTTGCACAATTTAATTATTGATGATCATTATTTTTGGTTTAAGGCTCATGACAGCATCTCAACCAGCTGCATAGCTCTGATCTAGATTTATTTTGTTGATAAGCAGTGCCTTAATGGAGAACTCTGTATGGTTTCTCTCATCTGCTGAAGTATTGTTCATGATGGAGAAAGCATTGATTGCAGGTGAGCACTTGTCAAACTGTCAGTATTATGTTCGGGGGGGCTGGTGTTTTGTCAAGTTTAAGAATCAGCTTGCACTGCTCTCTGAGAACGTAAAAGCTAAAACTGAGACATATGAACATTATTCTGAGAATGGTGAGGACGCATCTTATGATAACGGGACTGTCCCGGGTAAACTGTGATGTCTGGTCATCCTATTTATGAAGTGATGCTGATTGTGCATATTAAGTGATGCATGTGATTACCTGATATACTCGGATACCCCTGATGTAATGCTATGTATTAAAATGTTTACAACACAAATCACAGCAGTCAGACAGTAATGAAAAAGTACACAATAGTCATTAACACAACTTACTTGCCATTTCTGCATTTACTAGCACATTCACATCAAGCTGATGTGGCTCCTCAAGCTTCCTTAAGGACCTATAGCATCAGGCCCTAACTACCACTTTCCCTGCAACAAGGTTTGAGACTAGACATATGTACAAACACACACACAGAGAGAGAAATTTACAAAAAATAAAGCCCTTATTGAGTGAGTCATATGGTCATATTGTAACATTTCACCGGTTAGCTAGTTGGCTAGCTAAAATCCTATCATAAGCCATACCTACCTTTATAATCAAAAAAGAACTGTTCAAAGAAAAGCTTATATCCTTAATCTAATTTTGACCTCCTCACGCTTCCCTGTAACTCGTCCACAATATGGACAACATCTGCAAGTGTCACTCTGGGCAAAGACAGAAGAGATTGTGAGAAGACACGTTCACAATCCATGTTTCTTTACTTTTGTACATGGAAAGAAGTTCGTGTTGGCACAGCAGGAAGTAAAATATCCCCACATCCGGGCGTCGTCACCATCTTGTGAAATAGGTCTATGGTTAAAAGAATTATCCTTTGCACCCTTTGTTTACAAGCTATTAATTTTACAGCAGTGATAGGAAGTTTATTGTATTCATCCCCTTGCGGAAATTAGGACATTGAAGCCTTAAAAAATAAGAGAATACAGTAACGAAAAATATTCATATTAATAAATAAGGATGACAAAATGAGTTATTTAAGCACAAACCACAGACAGTTTCAACTTTACATGTTACGTAGAGGTGTAAGTTAAATAGTATTAAAATAATGGATGACTTAATCCGGATGACAGATAATGGATGACATGATCCGGTCAAGCGATTTGATTGTTCAAGAGGCATTCCACCAGTGCTGATATACAGTATAACAGCACTCTGATGTTTAACTATATGTATTACTGCGCTTTACAAATGTTATGTATTAACCTACATTAACGTCCGTGAAGCACATTGCAACAAACTTCGTACCGCAACAGCGTTCTCAGAGGAGGACGAGAGGGAAGAAAAAATAGCGTGGAGACTGCTGTGCAAACTTCCAGGTGTGTTCAGAGCTGCTAGCTACCCTGCGCTAGTGTGTAGACCTATACAAAGTAGCAAGCTAGCTTTCGGTCGGGAAATTGTGTTGCTTAGCAACCGTTCAGTCACTTGAAATCTGAGGACCTGCTGGTGGATCACAATAAATGTTTAAATGAATCATAATCTGATGTCCAATGTCACTGTTGAGAAGTGATGTTGTTGGTAGAACTGTTGTATAAAAGCAATATCACACTCGACGTTGTGATGTTATACTGTATATCATCATGGCTGTGATTATCCGAATCACAGCCGTGCTGATATACAGTATAACAGCACTCCCTCTCGTGTGATATTGCTTAAACAGCATACACAATAACTGTGGTAGAAGCAACAGAACACACTTCTTGGACAAAAAGAACGCAATTAAGTGCAGTATGAAATACATAATATATCGAACAAATAATATGAGCACTGTATAGATCATTGTTGGTAAATTATATTACAACCTAATGTTACTGCAAGTAGAACTTGAAACATTTGCAACCCCTTCAGTCTCTAGTGCTTTAGGACAGTTAATATTTTATCTAGAAGATTGCAAAGTGATATCTGAATTTAGTAGAATATGTCTGCAAAAGACAGTCGTAATGATATACTGTGGTGCTCCCTGTGTTATATTTTTTTTATTTCTGTGAGGCCATATAGACCATGAATCCCAAGGAAGACCCTGGAGCACTTGGATTATAAATTTATTTACCAGGTGCAAAAAAACACCATCTAGCAGCCAATGATGTTTTATAATGACTCGACAAGTCTGTGTGCACTCATCTGTCCAAACACCGTGAATTTTAAATTTCTTAAATGACACCAAATGGTGTAATTGTTTTTGTCTGATTAGTGGATTAGTGGATTTTTGTCTGATTAGTAGACTTGGAATCTATCTTGAAAGTTTGGTGTTTGTAGATGTTACGGTTTCTGAAATCCAGATACTTTTAAGGCAGAATAAAATTCCTGCACTAATTTCTGTTGGATGGAATAATCACATTGAAAGTGAAATTGTGGAAAAACCATGAGACCATCATTTAGAAAAGTAATAGTAAAAGTACTAATAGTAGCTGAATCAGTAATTGAAGTATTTCTGCCAATAGCTTTAGTAGTTTAGGGAGATGTTGCATAATACTGTAGTTTTTTTAATCTTAAACCATTTATTTCTTAACGTTCCATAGTAATCAATTAATTAGAAAAAGTAGTAGTACCATAACAGTAGCAGCATAGGTGCCAATAAACGTATTAAAAGTAATATCAGTAGATGTAACAGTAGTAGTAGTTGTAACTGCAATTATAATACCAGCTGTAATTAAAATATTTCAACTACTACTTCAGATAGTGCAATTTCCATTACTGCAACTACTTTTTAAACTCTTAAAGAATTTGGATGATGTCTGAAATACTCCTCATATCATAGGTTAGGGTGTTTCTAGGTAGTAGTAAGCAAATAAGAAGTAAGAAATACATATCCTAAATAAATCAGAGGACATTCTGTAATTACGAAAGCATAAGGGATAATCCACGATGAGGTGGTCTTCTTTTGAAAAATAATGACCGACACAGAGGCAAAGAACTTCATTCGCACAGCGAATGAAGAATAAAAACAGAGCTTGGATTGTAAACAGTGCCATTTTATTATTTTTAGTTGTTTCATTTAAATATTGGATGGAGGAAACAAATCCAATCTCATGTCTGACCACAGAGATCGCATACAAGTGCCATTGGACAAATCAGTCAGACCTGATCTGAGATCCGATCTGACAACTCTGATTGCTTTATTCGCATTGAGCAGACAGGTGTAACCCTGGCAGAAGTTCATGACTGTGTATTTTCCTCTTTCTTTATCAGTGTCATTGTTCCTGAAAAACTGGACTACTTCATAAACAGATATGCAGAGCACTCCCATGAGAAATGGTCTATGGACAAGGTAAGGGGATGACTGCTCAGATACTGCAAACAAATAAAACATGATGCAAATTGGGGTAAACTGTGGCATAAATGTCACACTGACTGGTTTCAATGCAGAAGCAGTTTGTTACATGATACAATAAAATGTAAGGTACATTTAAAAATTTTAAAGGCATCCTTTTATGTATTGTATACTTCGCAGTTTTCCAACGGCTGGTTGTATGGGGAGCAGCTGTGTGAATCCACCAAGACCCACCCTCTCCTGAAATCATACAAAGGTCTCTCTGAGAAGGTAGTCTGTCTGCCTCCCTCTATGTGTCTCTTCAGTTAGTGCACCAGAAATTTCTTTTACTTGTTGATTGCTGTTTGCTCACAAGACAAAATGATGTTGATGTTGCCCATAAGACAGCAACACCAAAGGGAGTGAACTCTCTCTCACTATTTTGCAAAAAAATCAAATCATGTGGTGAAACATGGTGTGTCATAACTGATGATGTAACAAGCGCAATAGCTGTGACCACGTACGTGCACACATTGTTAGAACCCAGTTAAAACACACATTGTTAAAACCCCCTTACAGGTGGTCTGGACTGGCTCTCCTTTTAAACCTCAAGCATCAAAGGGTTTACCCCCAATAGAACTGAGGCTAGATTAAGCCGGTGGCAAGAAGACACGCCTAACTACTAACTGCCTACGTCTGAATGCCTACCCTGCTACCACTGGAGCTGCACCCGTCTGAATAGCCCTTGAGACGGTTACAGGAAACAATCACATTCGTTAATGGCAGCTCTTCTCTTATAGTTCAGGGCACCTGTAATTTGTTATGTAAAAGTTTAGAGGCTTGGATGCCTAGCCCCAAGGATCTGTTAACTTAATTGGCTAGAGTAAACCTTAAAAACCCTTAAAACTGTTTCACACTACAGCCTAATGTTTTACTATCATCAAAGGATCCAAAATATATTGTCCACAAGTTCTCCTTTAATTTCAGTAATAATATTTTTTATTGTAAAATTAGTTCAGGGCAAAGCAGTACTGCTAAAATTAGACCTTAAAAACCCTTAAAACTGTTTCACACTACAGCCTAATGTTTTACTATCATCAAAGGATCAAAAATATATTGTCCACAAGTTCTCCTTTAATTTCATGAATAATATTTTTTATTGTAAAATTAGTTCAGGGCAAAGCAGTACTGCTAAAATTATGATTAAAATTGTGAAAAAAATCTAAAGTCCATTGATTCTTTAAAAATAGATTAAATAGAATTAAATATCCTCACTATGCTGTTACTGAATAAAATTTTCCTAAATTTAAAAGAGAGATGAGAGCTCTGCAGAAGCAACGTCCCTTTTCTGCTAGAGTTTGAACTCAGTACAAAGTCGCACAGTCCCCACAGTTCTTCAGTCCTATGATGGCAGCGCGAACAAAAGAGAAAATCCAAAGTCCAATTTAATCCTCAGCTGGTTGGAAAAAGATGGTTAATCATTTGTCCTTTGGCCATTGATTTTCAGCTGAAGATTCTTTGAAGTCCCTTGAATGATGTTGAAGTCCGCGACCTCCTACTCCAAGGCCCGACCGTGAAGAAAGAATGATAATAGCTCTAAAACCTGTATTCTTATACTTTTCTCTCTCTCTCTCTCCCTTTTTATGCATAATTCATAAATCACTCTGTATGTTGTTCAATCTGGGAGTGCACCCTTAGCTTGGGTGCAACTTCCTCTTTAGGTTATTTCTATTCCAATGCATTCATCTTAACTTGAATACACTCATACCATATGTCATTATTAGTTTGTTAATCTGTTATACATTACTTATTTCATTAGCATAATCATTCAACTATTAGTACATTACATAGCAAAAATCATCAGTTTAATTCTTATATCTCACAACCCCTGTGTATTAACTTTGCTGCTGGTATTTAGAAGGGAAGTGCCTTACTTTCAATGTAAAAAATTCCTTCTTTTCCAATGTCATTGTGACAAGGCTGTTTCATGGGTGTGGGGATCTCAACCTCTCTTGACAACATGTATGCATGTATGCATTCACACACACACACACACACAGACTCACAAACACTTGACCTCCATGGCAAAATTCAGCCTCATAGGAAGGAAACTGTGGTTGCTGTAGGTTGGGCACAGCTTTGTGGACAAATGAATGGATAGATTTTTGTGAACCAATAAACTGATGGACCAACAGAACGATATGGCAGGCCTAACCCACACCACTTAAAAACGAACCATCTGGCAAAAGATGATTAACGATTCAGTCGTTCTTTGAGATGTTGCAGGATCATTCCACCATTGATGCGCAAGGAATGAAAAGAGCTGTGACTGGAATTAACCATTTGTGAGACTGTGTAGCAAATGAGAGGTGAGGCAACCTGCAAAGGCGGAGGAACGGAGTTTGTAGCTGGACTTTGTAGCCTGACCAGAGTACACAGCTGCTACAGGAGTATGCAGTTGCTGCAGTCTTTACAGCGCAGGATAGCTGGTTGTCCAGGATCACCCTGAGTGATTTTTGCATAACAGTGGTAAGCAAATACATGAGAGGAGATCACATGGCCAAGGGATTTTATGTATAGGGAGAGCAGCAAAGGCCCCAGGACTGAGCCCTGAGGGACACAAGTGCTTACAGCAAATGGCCTGCATGGAGATCCTTCCCAAGAGTCCTGGTAGTCCACTTGCCTGCAGTGTGAACCTGGAAATGTTGAGTACTCCAAATAAATAGAAATATACAGTATGGGTTCCTTGTAGTGATGTGTGGATCGGTTCCCGCCATCATCCATATCTGCATGTAAGCATAAACTATCCACCTGCAACCCATCCAAATTAATTATTTTCTTTGATTTAGAGACCCGCACCCGCATGGAACTGCATTTCACTCCACCTGTAGCCTATACTGCTTTTTAAATTATTTTGAGCAGCAGCATTTAAGAAGCAAAACTAAAAACTGTTGTTATAAATTTGACAGGACAGAGGAAACTGTCCAGGAGGAATTAAACGTTTAGCTTCTGAAATAATTTCAGGAGAAGGGCTGCTTTACGCCAAACAGTTTCACTGTATGAAGCTGGACTGTGTGTGTGACCTTTTGTGGATGGGTAGAAATAATCATTGAAATTACACCGCTGAGGCATTGTGTGTAAATGCGCACAGCTTCTCTCTTAATGTGGATATAGTTTCTGCTGCAGGGGGGATGCTGCAAGACAGTATTTTTTAAACTCAAATAGTCAATGCTCCCGTTTTTCCTGAGTTCCTCCTGTATTTCAAGGCCATCTCCCAGCGCACTCCGTTTTACTTTTTCTCCCAGGAAACTCACATAATTTGTGCGTCCCTTAAACTTAATCCTCATATACAGATCCATAAGTTTTGTATGTTTGCCTACTGTTACCCAAGTTGCCACATCGCCCATAAAACAAAGTCTACACACACAATCCACACTTGCATATCTGTCACTGCAACCTGGCAACCCACAACCTGATTCAAGCTATAGATTCAAGGGGCGTGTGGGCACCTGTTCTCTGTGCAGAGAGCCAAGCCACCACTAAATGTTGTCCAAATGTAAGTAATGTAAAGGAACATACAGAAATATAAAGAAAAAGAAGAGCAGCTGGGGGAAACGCATTATTGCATTGTTAGAAGTGACAGGTATGGTCAATAGTAAATAGTCAGCACCCCCAAATGAATTATTTCTTTTATGTAGGTGTGATGTGGTTAAATATTACACTGAAATGGGCTGATTTAAAATACATAAACATTTATTTGAGTAAAAGTTCTTTTTGGAGAAATTGAAAATGGCAACATCTATTTCTACAATAGCCTGAACATAGGCTGATATGTTTAACCCCTTCAAATTAAAATTCTGATTGTCACTGCAAGTAAGTCCCTTTATTTGTACCTTATGAATAATGAAGCTTAAAAATGTCACATTTTAGAAAATGTAATCAATGTTAATATTTTCCTAATTAATGATGTGTTATTTCAGCCAACCGCAACCCACCGTTAATAATCAGAATGTTAATTTTTATGACGCAGCTCGCCCGTCTGTGGATAATCCATGGTGTTCACGGATGTAACTGCAATCAGCACATCACTAGTTCCCAGTATTTAGAAACAGCCGGATGCAAACTTGCATATGTTTGGTACATGCAATTATCATAATGAGCATTAATTATCATTATCACCTATATGGACAATATTTCAGCAACTGCTTGGCGGATTTGGACAATATTGGAGTGACTAATGACCTTTAGTGAGTGTTGGAATTCAAGGGTGGGGACACCATATAGTTAAGGCTCCATCATAACGTCAGGCCTTTGAAAATATACAAGAAGTGATCCCAAGATCCTGTAGAACTGTTCTTCTGATCCACAAATTGAGTGATGGATTTTCTCTAACTTTAGACAGGACATAAGGTCCTGGAGCCATTGAGAGACTGTGAGTAAGGCAGTCCGTTTCCCCTGTGTAAGACTGTCTGGCATGCCAGAAGGGGGGCAAAGGATAGAACAACATGTTTGGCTTTTGGTAATCCCTCGCCCTCAGTGACACCAAGTAGTGAGAGAGAGGGTCTATTGGGGCACTGGGGCTTTTACTTTTGTCACAGTTAGGACTAATTTCTGGATATATTTTGGATGATTTCGATTTGGATATATGCGCTCTGTGAATTACTTTAAACTGAAGCAAGGAGTGCCGAGCACATATAGAGGTGGTGCATACCTGTTTAAGAACAGCATCCCACATGTCATCAGACAGTGATAAGCCATTGGGCTCAGAAGAGAAGTGTGGTGTATGAATATGGTATGAGCTAAATTTGTGAAAGTTTCACTTCGTTTTCATGGCTGAGAGTGCATTACTTTTTGATAGAGAACAAAATGTAATGCACACCAGTTACAGATTGATTTATATCAATTATATAATCTATAAATGGACCACACAGTGGGACAGGTGTGTGTGTAGCAGCAAAAGCAGGGCAGAGTGGCAGCCTGGTGCATGGGAGATGGGAAAAAACATCATAGCAATAATATAATGGCAATATTTTTTTTTCTCAGCAATGTAGAACTGTGGAAGCAGAAACAAACATTGGTGGCCCGCCAGTTTAATACATTCATGGGAAACCCTGGAATTAGCTGAACTAGGTGAATTGTGGGATTGTGATGCAAAATTAAAGCAATGACCTCATTATGTGGAAATATAAAATTAAATCTTTCTATTCTGTTAATTTGAATAAATATGTATCAGCTGGATTAAACATACTGGCTGGCCAATTCTGGCCCACAGGCCTCAGTTTGCCCATGCTTGGAGTGGAGACTAGCAGTCTGTAGAGCAACAGGAACAAAGCCAGAATGCAAGAATGTCCAGTAGAGATGGTTTGGAGAATTGTGGAAGGGATAAGACTGAGAGGACAGGCAGTGGCTTAGTTTGACCTTACAAGAGCGAGGACTTCTTCAAGAGGGAGAGGAATTAAGGAGGTAAAC
Organism: Holocentrus rufus; assembly: GCA_900302615.1. Classification (NCBI taxonomy): domain Eukaryota; kingdom Metazoa; phylum Chordata; class Actinopteri; order Holocentriformes; family Holocentridae; genus Holocentrus; species Holocentrus rufus. Next base: position 10,071 of record OMLF01055985.1, read on the forward strand.
CTGGAGGTTGGGGGCACAGAGGTAGATCTGGAGTAAGTAATGGTAATGTTTGTGTTAGGCAGGTAGATGGAGCCATTGATATCCTCCGCCGTCTTGGTCAAGTAGGTAAAAATGTTCTGCAAGTTACTGAGCTGTGGTCCACACTTTATTTGGTTGTAATTTTGCAGGATAAGGAGGTTTACCGCTGGCCTATCAGAGAGTCTCTTAAGACAATGCTATCATGGGGCTGGAACATTGACAGGATAAGGGAGGGAGACCCTGCCAGCCTCCACAACAAGTCCCGAAGAATATCACAGGCTAGCCAGGTAGACACTCTCTCTCTCTCTCTCTCTCTCTCTCTCTCTCTCTCTCTCTCTCACACACA
>OMLF01055986.1:20983-39309 GCA_900302615.1 Holocentrus rufus
ATTTTTAGAGTGAAGATGCTTTGCTGATACAAGAAGATGTCTACATTGCATCATTTCTTGCAAAAAAAAAACAATTATGCCATATTTCCTCATATTGTATTGTTGGCACGGTGGAAAAGCCTCTGAAGCAGCATTCATCTGACACTAAAAACACTCCATTAAAACACAAATTAATGAAAAAAAAATTAAATTTAAGTGGGTTTGCAGCTCCTTAAAGCAGAGTGACTCACCCCATCTATTCAGTGGTAGGAGAGACTGTGGTATACATTAGGCCTGAGTCAGATACCTAAAAAAAAATAATGACGAAATAAATGATCATATACACTGTGCACAGAAAATCAATTTCACTGGAGGTTGTACAAGCTGTTTTTTATGTAGCTGCGATCATAGAGGAACCTCCATCATGTCAGAGGTGGATGACATGTCAAGTCCAGGGCCTGATATTAAGAAAGCCAATTTCAATCAATCACTCAGTTTAATAAACTTGTGCAGCATGAGTGCATAGATTTTAAAGAGACAGGTCACCCAAAATACATAGAAAAAGCATATTTTCCCACTTAGCCTGGTGCAACCTATCCGTCCATTTTCCACAATCTTCCTTGTCTCCATTCAACACAATGCAATGGGGATGGATGGGTATTTGTCTGTTGAGCACAAAAAAATCAAAAATGTACATGTGGAAAAACCCAACAGCAGCAGCTCACCAAAAACAATGTTACGGATACCTGACATGATCCACAGCCCTCAGGGACAAAGAGGCTTGTTTGGAAATATATCCTGCAGATGAACAAACTGAAACTCAAACTGTATCTATCAACACCGAATTTGTACTTCTTGGGTGCGAATAGATATAGTTTGTTCTTCAGCAGGAAATAGTTCCCAATGAAACCTGGCCGATTTCAGGTGAAGTGTACTGCGATGAGTGGAGACAAATTGGAAACTTCACCAAATCACACAGAAACTTTCTGGATGGATAGACTGCACAAGGGGTATATATGAAAATACAACTTTTTTTTTTGTATTTTGAGTGAACTGTTCCATTAATCATGGGTGGCTCCAGTGAGAAAACCCCTGACCCTGGCAGTGTTAGTGCTGCACTCTGCCTGTGGACACACAAAGGAAAGTGAACCTCTAACCAAGGTGGCATTTTCTTATGCATAGAGCTGCATAAGGGCTAATAAACCCAGAGGGATAAGGGAGCAAGAGCATATATATCACTACTTTTTATCCTTTCAGTTAAAGATACATTATAAAGCAGAGCCTTGGACACCAATTACACTCCTGCAAATAAGACAGAGTAAAGGCTATATCCTACATGTGATATGGAATGGAAGTAATAAACCAACTGGGAAACCTCCCACCGTCAGCTGTATACTAATGAGACAGATACTTGTTCCAACAATGTAAGGACAGGGAAGCATATTATTCATGAACATCTGAATCATCATTTCTCATTAGTGTATTGCATGTAGCCTGCGCACAATGTAGAACAGCAAATGTAACACCTGAGCACACTGTGCCCTGTCAGATGCTTTGACAAAAAGAGAAACAGCAATGTGGGAGAGCCTGAAAGCCTGAGGGGTTTTTTATGCGTCGGTTCTGAATAGGCCTGAAGCTGCTTCCTCCGAAAAGTCATTTCATTCTTTCCTTGTTTTGTTTCCAAATAGCTCTTTGTGACATTGTTTTTTTAATAACAATAATTTTGTGCATTGTTAACTCTAATGAATAGCATTCAACAAGTTTGAGAATTTTTAATCTTGAATTTCTGGTTCTGGTTTTAGCTACAAAGTGTTGCCAGGATGTTTTTGTGTATCCTCTGCATATTTCTACAATCATATCTGCATCATATCTACAATACAAATATGAATTTTAACTGCCACAGGTGATCAAGAAAGAGACCATGCTTGGTTTAAAGAGAGACCAACATTATTCATTTTGATCATTTGAGAGGCTTTTGACAGGAGAGACAGCCAAACATGTAAAATATGACATGGTCAACATCAGACATGTGATGCCGAATGTCTACAAGTATTTTGTTTGGATGGGAGTGTACAGGCAGGAAAATGATAAAGCTGTTGGTAATATTTTATCCTACCATGCTAGCTAGCTAGCTAGCTTGCCAGACATCAGTGACACAACCTTAGCTGTGCAGAACAGGATGTTCTGTCCAAGGTGGATTACTGCAACACAAGCTTGTTGCTTATTTCTTACCTACAAACTAGGAATTTCCAGCTTTGAATGCAACACAGCCTTATTATGACTATCACAACACTAGAGTTTGGATTCAACACTAAGTTTAACATCTAGAAATTCAATATTACTACAGTATCGGTCTATATTCACAAAACTCCAGGTGAAAACCAATAAAAATTAGTATGTACATGTAGTGCTGCATATTTAACACCTACCAGCCATCCACATAATGGATCACAGAGTAGATCCATCAGAAAACTAAGTATTGAAAGCATTGTGTCACATAATGCAATAGGATATGGTAACTTGCCATATCTTAACCATCCTCTAAAACATAGATTTTAGAGATATTTTCTTTTGTTTATTAATAACAGATTTTAACTCAGATAATCATGGGTTTGAACTATACCACTTTGTGTGTATGGTATTATTTTATGCAGCAGTGTGCTTTTATTAATATGATTAGAAGAAAGCAGTGGAGCTGAAATAGTACCAGTGGTTAAACTGAGGTCATGATCCCCATTCATGAATAGGGATAATGCCTACTGCCACGGATTTACCCACTATCTTATCGATGACCCTGCCGGTGAGTTTTATGAATGGCCTCCATTGTGTCTTTAGTCCTTGTAATCAATCAGCCGTGATTCTATGGCAAACCGCTGAAAGCATTAAAACAATGTGTTACCGCCTTTGCTTTGGACAGACTTTTTGCACAGGAGTTTTTTGCAGTTCGGTGTCTAACTTTGTCGGCTCTGCAAGTTAAATGGTTTCATATTTGACTCCTAGAACCAGTTTTGGTGAACTGGAATTCAGTCTGAGATGGAGTGGACACCGTTGCCTTTTTGTCAGCTGCTTGACTCCACTAAATTTTGCATTGACTGCTGCAGCCCGCTGCCAAAACCCCGAATGTGATTCTACTTCTTCTTTTTCTTCTTCTGCATCTTATTCTTCATTCACTGTGCCAATTCACACACCATCCTCAGGCTAGATAAAGTGAAAGCCCTCTGGACATGACAATTTAATGGAACTCCAGATTGCACAACACATTTGGCACAAGTGTTTATGAATTTCGACATTTTGCAACGGTATCGAAGCGCCGTTGAAATTTCAGTTATCATGACAACTCCTGTGACGCACATTGCCAAGTGTATCTCCCACAACAACATCGACCTGCCTTTGGTCAGATAAGTCCTGCTGTAAAATGATTCTGCAGCCTGTGCGATGCTCCACTGCTCTGTCCACCAGTGGGCTAGTTAGGGTGTGAAGGCTGGAGGCTGGCAGCCCTGCGCCGGTGCTGCAGTGTCTGTCAGGAGCTGTGATGAGTGTGCACATCAAGGCTTTCCGCTGATTACTGCTGTCCCGGCCATGCACAACATATGAGAGAGCCACCTGCATGGCCGCCACGCTTGACTTGTCAGGAGAGATCTCGTTTTCCTAACTCCCTGACCTCGAAACCATCCATCCTCCACAGAGCGTGTCCTTGACTTTGACCAAATGATTTACTAAGCTTTCCTCCTCTGTCCAGAGCTTTGGCCTCTGCGATGGAGCGGTACTATTTGTGTTTCCCGGACTTTGTAGGTGCATTCTTGAGGGGAAAAACTTATCAGGCCGTCTGCAACATATTTATTTACCTATTTCTGGACATTTCAACAGAACATTTTTAATAACGCAGGATCTTTGATTTCTAGCAGTTTGGGCTAACCCAAAGCGCCAGTTCATGACAGCTTTTAAATTTCAAGTCCTAAACTCCCAGTATCAACTAGGTCTTCCAGGTTCAAATCCTCTGGTACACAAACAGTGATGTGTTTTATGTTTTAACAGCAGTGGTATGTTTGGAATAAATAGCCACAGCGATAGCCACCATGGCTGAAAAGAGTTTGTACGTACAGAAATTCAAACTCCAACAGAGAAACCATGAATATGTCACAGCCCCGCCCACACTGTTTGATTGACAGCTTGACCTCTGGGAAGTGTGGTGCAGAAACACCAAAATAAGACAACCAAGAATGTCACAGAGCACCACTTTAAAATATAAATAATAAAACCTCATGAACCTTTGTTCATCTTCCTAAACTTGATGACCTATTTCTGATGAATTATTGCCCGAGCACGGCTGTGAACATCACCTTTAGGAATATTAAGAATATTTAACAGTTTTACAAAGAGGATGAAGCAAAATGTCATTACCATCAGTTTGTCAAATAATGGCTTGAATTTGAGATAAAATGGCAAGATGACATTTTTTAAATGTTTTATGTAAATTGAGGCATCAAGTTTGGTGGAATATGCTTAGATTTTAATTCACTGTAACGATATGTATGGATTAGGCTTTAGAAAGTTTTACATATGTTTGTATGTCCTTTTGTTGTTATAGACAAATTCCTAGGTGGAAAGTAGCACAAATGTACATAATTCCAAACTGTATTATCAGAACTGACATCCTTTTCGAGAATGTGGCTGCTGTGTTATCCTTCAAACTCAATTGGGAGGCTAACCTTTTCCTTATCCCTCACTGCAGCCATTATACTGAACTATTCATCATGGCTCCGATTAGCACCTCCACCATATTGAGCACAAAAGTGCTTGCAGATGCTTTGTGTGGGGAAAAGGCCTTTGTATTCCGTTCAAGTTGATGGAAATACAGAGATAGCTGAAGTCGGTGCAAGAAAATGTGCTCCTCAGAGACAATTCCAATTTATTGTAGTGTTTGTGTGTTTGTGTGTGCGTGGGTGGGCATTTTAGCATGAGTGTGGGAGTGTGCATGTGTGTATGAGTGTCTATACGATGTGTGAGCAGATGAGCAGATGTGGCTGTGTGTGTGTGTGTGCGCACATGTGTGGGTGTGTGACAGCGCAAGGAAAAAAGGGATCATCTTAGTTTATATTGGAAAGCGTGCTGTTTATATTCAGTTTATCTGCATGTTTGTTGTTATCGGAATAATAACATTGTATAATAACACAGTGCGTGAAATGGTGTGCAAATGCGCACGGTTGTGTACTGAATTCATGCAGCATCCTTTCTATTTTAGGCCGGTGGCTGTCCTTATCTGACTAATTACACTGCATGTTGAAGGGATTATCGCATGTGCAAACGTGCATAAATGTGTGAAATATAAATGCAGGTGTGTGTTTATGAAGTAATGGCGTTGAGTAACGAGGGGGAACGCTGCATAATAAATAGTCACATCGAATAAATGGTTGCATTTGAAGTCCTATTTTATTTGACCATTGATATATGCTAATTTATGCTCGTCCCATAAAAATAAAACATATTCCCACTTATCACCACAATACCCCTGGTGGCCTGCTTTTATAGTCCCTACCAAGTCTGTGAGTGCCTGCTGTCCAATGCTCTGCACTTGAGTTATTTCCTTGTATTCCCTGATCGCAGGACTACATTATGATTACAGCATTATCTACACCTGAGTGCCCTTTTCCTCTGGTGAAATTGACCTGGGTCACATGACTTCCCAGATAGAGACCATTATGGAGTCCTCCGGGGGCCTATAAATGACAGGCTCCATTACAGAACAAACCATACAAGACAAATACAAGATGAAAGGCTTTAAGAATGTTGTTTTGAATAAATCGTGGATGACCAGAGGCTTTGACATCCCGTGGGAACTTTATTGTCAAAACATGTCTTCATTTTGCTTGTGAATGTGTCGTTTCTTAAGCTCGTGTAAAAAGTGGAAACAAGGTCTTTGACGTTTTTTTTTTGTGTGTTCTCGCTCTCTTTCGTATTCCACTCTGCTTGTTTTTATCTCCCTCTCTTATTTCCCGCTACTGCTCGCTCTCTCTTTCTCTATCTTCCTCTGTCACACCCATGAGCAAAATTTAGAAGTCAAGGATCAAACTTAGTTATAATGCCTGTGGGTGTGATGACAGCACTCGATCTGGACCAAAGTCTTGTCAGATCAATACACCTCAAGACGGTCCCTGGGGCAATTGTCAGCATAGGCGCCGAAGACGCAATCCTCTGGGCCAATTCCAACAGAGATTACTTAAAACAGCAGCATATTCCCCTATGTGTCTGCCACATGAACTTATAAAATAAGATGAAACTTTGATGATCCCCGCAGGGAAATTGAGCATCAGATGCTGATTTAACATAATGCAGATGATGCATAAGATAAGCTTCAAGTGATTCTATTTAAAAGATGGATCTCTGTTTGTGAATGATTTTAAGATTTTGTTGATTTCTGTTGAGGCACAGTTACGTCAGGCCTCCAGCTACATCTTAGATCTTTCCTCAAGAAGGACTCTGCAGAAGTGCAACTTTAAATGAATCAAGTTTACAAATGCTAACTTTTCCTCTTCGTCTCTTTATTTTCTGCCTCTGACTCAGGTTCCTGTGTATGACTCTATCATGGACCACATCATCTGTTGCCTGCTGGTCCTGGGAACCACAGTGATGTTCGCTCATGCGTGCCCCAAGTACTGTGTATGCCAGAATCTGTCCGAGTCCCTGGGGACCCTGTGTCCCTCCAAAGGCCTTCTTTTCGTGCCTCCAGACATTGATCGCAGCACCGTGGAACTCCGGCTAGGGGGCAACTACATCCTCCGCATCACCCAGCAGGACTTTGCCAACATGACCGACCTGGTAGACCTGACCCTTTCGCGGAACACCATCAGCTACATCCAGCCCTTCTCCTTCGGCGACCTGGAGACGTTGCGCTCGCTCCACTTGGACAACAATCGGCTGACGGAGCTCGGCCCGGACGATTTGCGAGGCCTGGTCAACCTGCAGCACCTCATCGTCAACAACAACCAGCTGGGACGCATCCACGACAAAGCCTTCGAGGACCTGGCCCCCGCCTTGGAGGACCTGGACCTCTCCTACAACAACCTGATGTCTCTGCCCTGGGATTCAGTCCGCCAGATGATCAACCTGCACCAGCTCAGCCTGGACCACAATCTGCTCGATTTCATTCCCGAGGGGACTTTTACTGACCTGGAAAGGCTGGCGAGGCTGGACCTAACTTCGAACCGCCTGCAGAAGCTACCGCCGGATCCCATCTTTGCCCGTGCCCAAGACTCGATGATCCTGACCACGCCGTATGCCCCTCAACTGTCCCTAAGCCTGGGTGGGAACCCGCTGCACTGCAACTGTGAGATGTTGTGGCTGCGGAGGCTGGAGAGAGACGATGACCTGGAGACCTGCGCCTCTCCTCCCGGCTTGAAGGGTCGTTACTTTTGGTACGTCAAGGAGGAGGAGTTTCTGTGCCAGCCTCCTCTCATCACCCAGCACACCCACCGGATGCTGGTCTTGGAGGGGCAGACGGCGAGCCTGAGGTGTGAGGCTGTCGGAGACCCCGCCCCGACCATCCACTGGATCTCCCCCGACGACCGTCTCCTAGGCAACTCCTCCCGCACCGCTGTGTACAGCAACGGAACCCTGAGCATCACAATCACCACCTCCAAGGATTACGGCACCTTCACTTGCATCGCCGCCAACGTAGCCGGGGAGTCCACCGCCTCCGTGGAAGTGTCCATCGTCCAGCTGCCCCACCTCAGCAATGGCACCGGGCAGCCAGCGCAGCCCAAGTCCCGCCTCTCTGACATCACAGGCACCACCCGGATCAGCAAGGGGGCTCCCAAGAACCAACCAGAGCGGGCCGTGTCCGTCTCCGAGGTGACCGCCGTGTCAGCGCTGGTTAAGTGGTCGGTGAGCAAGTCAGCGCCCAAAGTGAAGATGTACCAGCTTCAGTACAACTGCTCTGACGACGAGGTTCTTATCTACAGGTAAACACATATATATTTTTTTGTGAATCATTCAATTTTGCTGAATTGAGGTACATGTGGGCGCAGTTTTTGCTATAGGATTTCTCATTCAAAAATGAGCATGTGGGTTGGTGCATGACTGGTTTATTTAATGCTTAGGATTTGTTCTGTTTTACAAAATTGAAAGATTCTTCAATGCATAACTTAATTTGTCAGACAGGGATTTTTGCACAGATATACAATGCAATCTAACTGCAGTTTCATGCAGTTTAGAAATGACCATGTTTGCAATTTCATTTGTGCAGCAGTAACTACATTTTCTTTACTTTAAAGTTATTTGGGAATGGTACAGAATCATAAAACCGTGGTGTCTGAATGAAAGCAAAAAAAGTCGTTCTAAGACCAAAGATGACAGGATGTTGAGTGCCGGAGAAACACCTGTCAGTGATCTTGAACAAAGACAGATGGATTTTGTTTCAACATTGAATGACGCCTGTTTGTGGGATACAGTATTCACAGAATCCCAGAGCAAGACTTCCCAGTGGATTCAGTGTTTTGCACACACGGTTTTCCATAAAATTTTACAGTGATGTTGGCGCGCCCCAGGGATCCATCCATCATCCGGTGCCTCTATTGTCCGTCAGATTGTTTAACAGCCGCAAAAGCAACTCTCTCTCCCTTTCTCCACCACCTTTTTATCATTTTACGTCTCCCTCACTAAGCACTGTGTTGTGTTGGACTCGATTATGCTCAGTAGCCTAGAACCAGGGGAATTTCTAAGCTCAGTGGGCGGGTGTTCTGTCAATCCTGCAGCATTTGATGGGGATGAAACTGTATTAGATGAGGCTTGTATTCTACCAGCACAGCGTCTAAAACGAATGTGAAACCAGCCAGAAAAAAATCCAATTACTTAATGCCATTTAAATCAGTTACTCTTCTAAAAACCTGTGAAAAGCAAGATATTTGCAGCCATAGCCTCAGGGAAAGCAACTCTTTCCTCGCTATATTTCCTCTCATTATTAGGTCTATTCTTTATGCGTTTCACTCTGATAATAATGCAGAGAGAATGTTTTTCACGTTGAGTACATCAATTTATTGTGTGATTAAATATATATGACTCTCCAGCAAACACTAATGTAATTAATTTCATCCAGTGGCGATATTTTTTTCTGTTTCACTTGTTAAGATATCTTGTTGTATTATGCATTTTCATCTGATAGTCAACGCTTTGACAGTACAGATGTCTGGAGTAAGATTATATAACCCTCCACAGAGCTTGCGGTGGACGTTATTATATATCCAGATGGCACATTAGTACATGCTTTTAGAAATGTTACATAAGACAAGTGCTGTATTGTATATGTGGTTCTTGTATTCATTTACATATAACGAGGGAGAGGAGGCTGTAATCTGGACCACTTTTGTCAAATCCAGGCTGATTCAACAATTTCCCCCTCGAGGATCAATATAGTATTCTGTCCATCTGTCTGTCTGTCTGTCTGTCTATTCACTCCACGACCAGGTCCAAACTGCATTAAGAAGACCAGGGTGATTTGAGTCCTATTCAAAAACTAAAACAGGCATTAGACAGTGCACATCTCCAAATGTAAAAATTATGCTTAAGGACTTTCTTAAGTAAGTAAATCTATCTGCAAGATATCTTAACGATGCATACCTTTCAACATCCCCACTGATTGATGCATAGGATGTTGACTAATCATTTGATAATTATTGAAACTGGATGTTTTTGGGAGGGGAAAAAAAGCAAAGGTGGACCAGAGAAAAGTGTGTCTTTGCAATTGTTTAGAGAGGAAGGAAAACGTCAAATCAAACACATCCTGTAAGAGGGGGAGACGAGGGCAGGTCTGAGTTCAAGTAGAAATGTAACCAAAACAAATCCAACATGTCAGAAAAATGGGTCTAGAGACCAGGCCTCAAGGACTACAGCCCTGAGAGGAAGGGTTGTAGAAACATAACAATAGACTGTAGTGGAACAAGAGTGGAAAGAGAGACATCATTATGTAAGAAATATCTGTAGAAGTGGAAAAGCGACTTAAAAGACAACAATGATTCTGCCAGCCGGACCGCCTCCAGCAGGGCAGATCCAAAGAATGTGTACCCTGATGGCAAAAGTCCCATTTCCTTTGGTCTTACCTCTAGATTTAGGAAAGGACCCTGCCTGAGGAGCTCATGTTGTACCAAGACCCAGAGGGTGAACCCTTCATTTAGGCAGGGATGAAGGCAGATGCTGTAGTGTAAGCAAAGGAAATAAAACTCTGACTGATTTTATCCGGATTTATATTCGCTGATCGAGTGCCAAATTCAAAGTTGGATCAAAATTCATGGTGCTGCAGGGATCCAATACTGCTATTTATGATTCTGTCTTCATTAAGTTATAAAAAAAATCTGAGATATCCCACAGCAAGGTATTTTTAAGACTGGCTTGACAATGTGATTTTTTTTTTTGGATTTGTGTTTGCATATCATGAGCATAAAAGCCAATGAGATGTTGGAGATGCTGTGTGTGATGATGTGGCCAAGATGTGAGGGGGAAAAAGATGGGGCCGAAAATTGAGCCTTGGAGAGCCCCATGGATGATATCTGCAGAGGGGGAAGATTTGATAAACATCTGAGCTGAACCAATTTAGAGTGCAGTCATTAACGCCAAACCAGACATTCAGGTGATGAATTCAGATGTTCGCAAAAGCCACGCTCAGATCTAGATGGATTAAAATTGAACTTTCCGCCAAATCTGCTGCCAAAAAAAATATCATTTGCTACCTTAATGAGGGCAGTCACTGTGCGATGAATTTTTCTGTAAACAAGCTGAAGTGTCTCAGAGATGCAGCGGAGTCGGATTCATGAAAGCTGAGGGGAGACAGCTTTCTCTGAAAAGTTTTGATTAGTGTGGAAGTTTTGAAATTGGCCTGTAGCTGCTGGGATTGGAGGGGATCGGGGGACCTTAATTTCAGACAGGCCCGAGCGTCCCGCCGTTGTGCAGGAGAGGTAAGAGCTGTCAGCTGTTTCCTGTTCAAACACTGGAGCTGGGAGACATATCAAATCACTGTACAATTTCCATGATTTTCATATTTTCACCTGAACTGCAGGTTTTATGTAGGATGGGTGGATTTAATGGCCTAAGGGTCCAGAAACCTCAGTCGAAACCCATAACCCATTTCACGAATGCACGGTCGTCAGTCGGAAAATAAGGATTTTTTCTCTCCAAAAGCTCCTGAAAACTGGAGTATTTTTGCATGCTCTAAGGTTTTGATCCAGCCGCAGTGATATGGCCCGTTGCAAAGCAGGAGTGTTAAAAATGCTCCAAGTCCATGATCATGAATAGGCGAGGCACATTGTCCATAGCCATCATCCTTGTATAAGAGCCATGAAGCCGGGCGAAGAGATTGTACTTGGTGTCACCGTCGTAATGGAAGTTATGTGTCAGCCTCAGACCTTCAGCAATATTTTAGGTGGATTGCAATAAGTCCCCAGAGCAATACTTTAACCATGTAATGGCCCAAGTGTCGCGTGTCATGTGATTTAACACCCATATCTCTCTGCTATGGAGATGCATTTCGGTCGTGGAAGAAAGCTCCTCAGGGCGCCATTATTGGCTATTAACTGAGCTGAAAATACATCGGGATTCTGAAAAACATGCTCTATTGATTACAGCTCTGGGAAAAACAGGGCCGTACGAGGTCATTTTGAAATGTCATGGTTATTTTGGAGATATACGTTAAGGTATGTGACCAGGAGCAACAATCCAAGAGGTAGATATTATCTCTTTTTTGAAGCTTTGAAACAGAAAACCTTTGATCTGCAGGTGCAATACATCTACATTAACTGAAATTCATTCTTTACCTGGTTTTTCAAGTCACCTGTTTTGGGTTCAGTTCATGTAAACATCATAAATTGAAGGTAAACTTGCACTTGAATTATGAGAAACCCAGTTGACAGAATTATTCGGCTTTTCTTTTTTGGCATCTGATTCATTACACTGCTGAAAACTGAAATGAAATAATTATCCACATAGAGGGAATTTTGAATTCTTGTAAGAGGTCTACTTTAAGTAAATATGAGGCTGATTTCTTTGGTCTGGATTTCAAGGAACCACATTTCTGCTCTACAAAGCAAAAAGGCCACGACTTCAATTTCAACTGAAAATGAGATTTTGTCGTTTTTGTTCGTCGGCGTCAGGTCAAAGGAGGATAAGAGGATCAAGAACAACCTCTTCCAAAGTCAACAAATCAGCACAGTTTCAAAGTTTGTCTTACAAGTAATTTAATAGCACAGTGGGGGGAAAAAATAAAACTTGTATTCTTTCTTTATCAGTATGTCATATTTAACCCTGTAGGCAGTGAACATATCAAGCTAGCATATCAGAGCTGCCACAGGAGGTTACAAGGAGCAACACAGCATCTTTGGACTTGTACATTTGTCTTAATAGGATAAGAAATGACTCTATTAGATACGAGACTAATTTGGCTGTTTTAGATTTCATGCAGCTCCATTTGAGGCTTCGTTTTGTGCAGACAGCAACACACCCTGCATGCTAGCTGTTGGCTCGCAGACCCATCGTGTGACAGTTGTGTACTCTTCATCTATGCAGTGATATCCTTTTTAATGAGAATGAACTGTCAGGGAGACGCAGCTCCCCACGGTGCTGCATGCATGTCTGTATGAGCTGCGTTATCACAGTGAGATCAAGCGGAGTCTGCAACGCAAATCACAGGCCAAAGGTAGCGCCGCCGCTTCCGAGTCCGACTTTCTTTCTCTTCCTAATGCGTTCATGCATTTCAGCCGGGGATGTTTTACTGCAGTCAGGATAGACTTAAGGGTATAGACACAGACACAGGAAAACGTCATGGTCCATTTAATCCCCCCCTTTGCCTACGATACAGCCAAGAACGCCTTGGTGAGAAGCAGCCGATGAGAGGCCATTAGGGATTTTGCTTATATAAGCATAATCAAATTTCCCAGCAGCACCCTGATGTTTAGGCTGAATCAATGGCGCGCGAGACCATTTGGCATGACCTTGTCTGGAGTTTGTCCAGAGAGGGGGGAAAAAAAACGGGAGGCCTTAAGAAATCAATGAAGATAATGAAAAATGTTTTGGAAACTTGAGTCTTCGCAGCTGGAAAAGAAAAGGAAAAAAAAAATATGAGCCATGAAATAGTGTAATGATTGTCGACAGGAAAAATGCAGCCTCAAGTAATGATTTATTTGTTTTGTCAGGTCTGTCTTTGAACTGAGGAAAATATGCTGAATATTAAAACTGTAACTGACAAATCTCTCACAAAGCTTAAAGAAGCCTAAGCCAATGGCCCATCTTTTCCCCCCTCTCTCTCTCTCTCCCTCTCTCTCACTCTTACTCGCTCTCCCTCTCTTTCATTCTGATTAATGTTATAGCCTCACGCCATCACTGGGAACTAAGCAGGCCACTCTACAAATTGCCTTTTGCAGCCTGAAGGAGCAGGAAAAAACTTTTATCTCCTTGTGATAAGCAGCATAGGTTTCTCCGGACTTCCACTTTATTCCTATAAGTTAAAATGAATTAGCCAGTCTATGCAGACAACCTGAAATCAATTAGACCCGGACACAGGAGGGAGCATTGCCCAGCAAAAACCGTCACTAGGTTATAGAATTCTGCTCTCAATCCCAAGCAGCCAATTATAATTGTGTAATGGACTGCATCACTAGTTGTTTGAGAAGTAGGAACTTTCTTGTGTCAGAGAGTTTCTTCTGGTGCTGCGTCAGTGCTGTGCTAGTCGTTACTTCAGAGCACACCAGGGGATGTTTGAAGCAATTCAAACCCTTGAGCAGTTACTCCTTTAGTGCGGATTGTTGTGGGCCGGCGAGAAACGACATGTGCAATTTAAATTGAGGTGGCACCAAATAAGCCCACTGAGGAGCACCGGGAAATGAAAAGTCCTGGTCCGACTGCGAGTGAACTAGGATGCAGTTTATTAGGAGTGAGGACTTATTGTGAGCAGGAGACAACCTGAAGGGTTTATGCGTACAAGGTGGCAGATGGAAAGCTTAGCATGACAGAAGGAGCCAGTGACAAACTACAATCTGCACCGATGCTCACATTCAGCTGTTTCTTCATGTTTTCTTAACAGGTATGAACATGAGAGAAGCTAAAGAGTGCAGAAAAGCCCATCATGCTTTGCAGGAGTTACAGAAACTGGGATCAGGTTTATTTTTGCCGTAATCTCTTGTGTAGGTGTGATTTCCTCCTCAGGTTAAGCAGATCTGTGTAATTTTGCAGGTAATATTCAGCCTTTGTTTTAAAGGCACCTGATGCAGCTTGTGACCACTAGAGGCGCTATAGTGCACACTAGGAAAATCAGGTATTGTTGATTTATTTGTGGGTCTTCCAGCGTGCCGTGGGTAATGTGGAGACTTATTACACACTCCAATTTAAATAACGTGACATTCAAAATATTCCAAAATCAGGTTTGAAATTGTCTTTTGTGGTAGGAAGCACGTTCAGCATAAAGCCTCAAGGACACACACACACACACACACACACTGTGTTGTGGTGAGACATTTTGGAAGTAAACAAGGAAAACACCATCAGGTACCTTTTTAATCAGCTTAGATAGGTTGGGTTTTTAGTTGTCCAGTTGTAAATCACAGAAAATATAATAATTTCCAACTCCTGATTTACCTGGTTTGTCTTATATATCAAACCCCACCCATGTGGCACATAAATAGGCTAACAAAAATCGACTACCTGCAAGTTTTGTTGTGCTGAGAGTCAGAGGTTATAGCAGCGGTTTTCAAAATGTGGTAAGCAGCCCAAACAAAGAACAGCTCCCTTTTCAGGTTTCTTTTGCTTAATTACCAGAGGAGGCCTTGAGTTTTCAAACTACTAAAAGTTTCATAAGAAAACCACAAAAAAGAAGAAAAAAAATCTACTTTTGTGTATTAAAGCTGTTCATCTCAAGACCCCCAAAAAAATCTCCCGAGCCCCAGTTTGAGAAACACCGGTTAGAGGATTGTGTTTACGGCCAGTGTTACTCGTTTTAATCAATGAGGAGTAAATCTGGGTCAAGGAAATGAGTGAGTAATGCTTTAACTACCAGGTGTGAGTTTGTCTAATTGCAGCAGTACAACCAGCAGTCTTCTTCGTTAGGCTCTTAAGCTTCTTGTTTTGGTGCAGCGGGAGGTTTGTTGTCTTTCCTCAGAGGGACCTCGGCACCTTTTCGAAGCTGTTGAAGCGGGGGAGAGCATTTCTTGTCCAGCAAACACACACACACACAAACCCACACACACCATTATGGCTCTCCAGGGTTGGATACCCACCACCTGACATTCTCCCTGGTGGTGTTGTTGTTCGTACCGCAAAGATGCCTGACAGTTCCCAGAGGTCCACAGGTATCTGGGATTTTGCCCGTACAGCGTGCGCCCGGCTCTCCAGTCTTTCCTGGGTTTTCTGGTTATTTATTTATCACTTCTCCACAGCTCCGATATCAAATGGACCCTCTGTTGACTGCGGCAAGACAGATGGCTCGGAGAGATAAAGCCAATTACTGCTGGCTGTCTGTCGAAGCCGCAACCGCAGAGACTTCGCAGCAGAGAGGAACACCTTGGGAATGCAAATGGAAATCCTCCCCTCTGCTTTAATGAAAAATTGCGTCGTGAATAACTCTCACATTACCACAGCAGTTAGTTAAGTCTCTGTGTGCTGAAATTACATGTGTAATGCGTTCTGATGTTGATGGCTCAATCATTCATTGGGTTTACTATATTACTCCTCTAGGTTTTTTACAGCTTCTCCTGTGTCATTAAAGGAGATACCAGCCCGGCCCATTATGGAGAAATACCTCGTTATCGTTACGCAGTAATTAACCTGGATGTCCTAATTCTTTTCTCCTGTCTTTGTTAAGGATGATCCCGGCCTCCAGCAAAGCTTTCCTGGTGACAAACCTGGTGTCGGGGACCCGCTACGATCTGTGCGTGCTGGCAGCCTGGGACGACACGGCCACCACCCTGACCGCCACCAACGTCGTGGGCTGCACCGAGTTCTTCACGCAGGACGACTACCCTCAGTGCCAGTCTCTGCCCAGCCAGCTGCTGGGCGGCACCATGATCCTCGTGGTGGGGGGCATCATCGTGGCCACCCTGCTGGTCTTCATCGTCATCCTCATGGTGCGCTACAAGGCCGGGGATAACGAGCCGCCCGTGGGGAAGCTGACCAGTGTCAGCGACACGCACTCTCAGACCAACGGGGGCCGGCTCGGGCAGAACGGCGTGCTCCTGCCTCAGCAGCAGCCGCAGCCTCAGCCTCCGTCGAAAGTCAAGGCCAAAGTGACGCTGCAGGACGAGGTGGTGGAGTTCAAGTGCGGCTCCCTCCAGAGCAGCCTCACCTCTTCCTCCTCCTCCTCTGGCTCGATGGCCGGGGACTCGTACAGCCCGAACAGCGCGCTCGCCAACATTTGGAGGTCGGCACCCTCCAAGCCCCGGCCGAACCTGGACCACCTTCTTGGGGCCTTCACCTCGCTCGAGCTGCGGGGGGCGCAGGGCCGAGACCCGACACCCTCCAGCAGCACCGCAGTGACGGCGGCGAAGCCCCTCACGGACAGGGAGCCTCTGCTGGGCCGGACGCTGGACTCCCGGCTCAGCCGGCTCCTCATGCTACCTCTGGACTCCAAGCCAAAGAGGAGCCAGTCCTTCGACATGGGAGACGTAACGGGTGCCAGCACCGCTCAGCTGTGCAGCTACCCGCGCAGGATCAGCAGCATCTGGACTAAGAGGAGCCTGTCTGTAAATGGGATGCTGCTGCAGTGTGATGAGGAGGGGGACACAGGGGGGAGCAAGGGGACGATAGACAGCGCCGACTGGGTGATGGAGAGTACTGTCTAGGAGAGATGAGGACTATCACACTCTGTCAAACACTGCCCAAATGGATGGCGAGCAGCCATGCCAAGACAGACCTACCGGTCAAACAGCCTTTCCTCCGTGTTCTGCTTGAAATTCATTCATGTCCGTCCCTTGTTGTCGGTGAGGCAGCCACACCAGAGCGGTTCCTGCTGTACAAAGCACAATCTGTGAAGGAGCAGATGAGCTGAGTGAGACGGGACAAGGGGGATTCACAATAATAGCCAAATATAAACTATAGGAATAAAACCTTTTGGATTGTTTTGCCTCGCAATATGTACATAACCGGATACGGTCTTGTCATAAGACAAACTCCTGCAGATCAAGAACATAAAGGAAATCAGAGAGTTGAAGCTCTCCGTTACAGAGATTTGCGGCCATGCCCTTGGACTGCTGTTGTACTGTGTAAATTTAAAATATGTAATGAAATTAAAGTTTTATATTTTTTATTTTGCTGGTCACATATTGCCCATTAACTGGCCTGCCCCTCTGCACAAGAGCAAGGCACGGCCAGGACTTACAGTGTAAATCTTAATATGAATCCATCCTCATCACCCAAAAATCCAGTTTAACCTTATCTGACTGAACGGTGCAGTATACATAGATGTGATGCTACAATTCATAAAGACGTAAGAAAAGATTTATTGACAAAAAGTGTATGTGAATATATTTACTTTCTATACAGAGTATATATTTGAGGGTTCACTGAGTAATTCTGTAAGCTGTCCATATCAGATTTTATGTGATTGCATAGATTATTAAACCAATCATCCCCTAAACCATGGATGTATGTGAAGACTCAATAAAATGTTGTTTTAAAAAAAAAATGCCAAATTATCGAGGAAGAAATGGTGCAGTGGGAAGGCTTTTCCCAAAATTTGGCCTGTTTCATCTTGTTGATTAGATTTTGTAGGCCTTAGCATTTTTTTAAGGTCATCAATTGAAAAATTATCTTCTTTAAACACTATATACAGTATATATATCCATTTTTGGGGGAAAAAATAGCTTATGTTCATTGTTAAGTATCTCTAAAAGTAAAAGTTTTCTCATTCTGTCAACCCAAGATCTAACTTACCTGCCATTCTTTAAAAAAAAAAAACTCTGAATTTGTTTTGAGACTGTGCTATCGATCATTTTGTAAGAATTGGTGTCACTTTTTTCAAATGGTGGATATCACATTTTGTTTCAACAGAATGCTTCCATTTGCGCCTCATATCATGAAGCATTGTATATTGGATTCCTGCTGACTGTGTCGCACCAGTTGGGGGAGATCTGGGTTTAGTCACTACAGCTAATCCCGCAGACGGTGTAACAAACCCAGCACCCATTACAGAAGGTTTACGTTCAACAACGTTCAAGTTGTTTGCTTTTATTGTCAGATGTGTTCAAGTTGCATGTTTCTGGCGAACTGACCCATTACAGAGAGTTGAAGAATTACAATGTATACGCTCTCTGTCATTTCACAAGTTGTGTTGTCTGAATGACTTTTTTTTTTTTTTTTTTTTTTTTTTTTTTTCCGGATTT
>OMLF01055986.1:40474-72986 GCA_900302615.1 Holocentrus rufus
CCTGATTTCTTTTTTTTTTTTTTTTTTACCTTGAGGCTAAAATATGCAGCTTTTTGCCTTGAGGCGCAAAGTGTGTTGTTGGCCCCGCCCTCCTCCTCCTGTCAAGCTCCTGCACCAACACGAGTCGCTCATATTTATAAGCTGCTCAACCTTGAAAGGCGTAATGTTTTTTTAATTAATATATGGTTATGACATCCATGTCCATGTTGCATGGTAAAACTAAAAAACAGGCATGCAACAACACATTATATAATGACACATTTTATAAGAATTTCCCAGAAGGTCATAAATGTTCCCCCTATTATGAAGTAACACCCACATTTTGTAAAAACTTGCCTCATTTTGCCTCAATAAACCTTTTGAACGCAAAATACAATCAATTGTCCTCGATTTTGTAATAACTTATTACATAATGCAGGTGTTGCATTTTTCTTTTTTTTGAGCAAATGTAGTAAATCATTGCATTATGTGTTAAGATATTACAAAATGTAGAAATGTGCTACATTTTGCATTCAGTGAGTTTATTACAAACACAGCAAGTTATTACAAAACACAATGTGTAACAAAATGTGTCATTATTACATATTGAGTTGTTTCAAGCCACATTTGCCATGGTTTTCCATACTCTGCTGTTATAAAATGTCCCGTCGACTTGTCGGGTTACACTATAAACCAGATGAATCCACCACAGATCCTCCAGCTGCAGTCTCAGACACACACAGGTGCAGACAGCATGAAAACAGGAAAACACACTGTGCTAGTTACTGTAAACCTGCTGTCACATCAACATATTTGCATCATCACTTGTTTTTATACTTTCAAATTTCAACACTAAAGTAAATAACATCTTTGCTGTTGTTTGCAGACGTGAAGCCAAAGTTTCAAATTTCAGCTTTAAACAGCAACTAACCTGAGACTGAGGTGACTGGCAGCCATAAAACCACACTGACGACGCAGCCTCCAATCTGAAATTAAAAATTAATAACAACAAGGCTGATGCAGACGGGTCTTGTCTGTTTAGCTTCACCGTTCTTTCATTTTCACTGCTTTTGTTAACTGCTGTTTCCCTTCGTTATGGCTGCTAGCTTCACCTCGGCAGCCACAAACCCGCTCACTGCTGCTCATGACTCCAGCAAATTTATACACTCAAAACACCTCAAATGTAACAGACAAGCCAATGTCAGGTAAAACATGAGTATTTAGACATGTAAACACAGAGTCACAGACGAGGGCTGTGCGATATATCAATACTAAAACAATCTTGTGGTAGGAAACTACATATCATTTGGGGTTTTGGACATCGTGATATCATGATATGGCACTAGTGTCGACTGTTCCTGGTTTTAAAGTTTGCATTACAGTAAAGGAATGAACTCAATACACAGTTGTAGTTCTGTTGCCTGTACCTTTACATCAAAAATCTCCTGTGTGTAAATGTCTCACGAAAGCAGCAATCGTCATGACTACGATATTGCTACAATATTGAGGTCAATATTTATATATTTGATTTGTCCATATTGTCTAATATTTCATATTTATTGCTGATTTATTGTGTCAAAAGTTGTATATTACAGGTTTAAACCCCCTGCTTTAGAGCATTTTGTTGGAAGCAGTTGAGGGATGAGGCGACATGACTTATTCATTTACGTGATCAGGGTTTCCTGGAAGGTTCAAGGGATTTAAACCCAAACCTGCAGGTCACACGCCCGCAAACACTTGTGGGTTCCTCTGAGTTCACCAGGATCCCTGCTCCGCACGTCACGTCAATCCAGACCTGACGTGATTACGCCCGCAACCTTCGGGAGGATGCAGGAAATCCCGGCTTCGACCTGCTCTGAACCTTTAAGGCAATATCACATTTCAAAGTACGCTGTGTGACTCGTCTCAGAGCCCTCTGATGACCCCTAATCCGGTTTTTGACCCCTGATCGCACATGCAGTGTGAGTAAGAGGGTTTAATGAGCTTCACCTCAGGACGTCAGATCAGCTCTAAAATGGCGTTTCTACAATCTGGCCATGGGAAGCAATTTCAGGGGAGACGGGGACATTTATGCCTTTATTCACAAGCTAAAACATCCGTCTTCTCCTTCAGAAAAATAAACAAATAAATGAAAGAAAAACAGAACTCTTGCCCTTTAAGAAATTTTGGCTTGAACTCATGTGCTGTAAATATTGTGGGAAGAAAATTAGTGGAAAAACTTTGCATTTTAGCAGTATCTCATTTCACGCAGACTAATAATTCTCCTCACTCTCACACCTGAATACTCTTACCGTGTAAATCTTCATTTTTTTTTTTCAATCTTGCTGATGAAGTGAAGGGAAATGGAGTTGCATCAGGCCATATTTCAAAAACACAGATGATTCAGTCTCGATCATCAATTTTGCAAGCAGAGGTCTGAAGATGTCTGCTGAGATTAAAGCATAATGCATTTCACTTTGATGCCAGGAATCATTTGTAAAAGTGCGTCCTTTTCTCCAAATGATTGCTTTTGCAGTTTGAAATGAAACTTAAATTTCACTTGTTTTGGTTCTGATGAGGTGACGCAAGGTAGGTTGGTCATGGGGCAAAGAGAGGCTGAACTTTGCACAAAGAGGGGGCGTGGCCTCTCACGAAAAGGTGTATGACTTTTGAACAGAGTCGCATAAAACCATTAAACTTTGTGTACCTGTCAGCAGACATAAGAAGTGGGGCCACTGCAGAGTTCATGTCCAGTTCAGACATAATGGCTTGCTAATTGGTACAGTACCAAAGCCTTTAAACCAGTTTTGTCCTTAGTCGTTAAGCCACACTTAAGATGCATTCAGTTTTATTGAGCAAAATCAGAAGTGACATCTACAATCCTTTCATGCACAATGAAAACAGAAAAAAGAAATGAGGGCTGCAGTGAGGGAAATAAATGCTCATTGCATCTATAGATTGATTCAGCCCTCCAACTGTTTTTTTTCCCCCACATGCTGTCCGCTCATTGTTGACTTTCAGTTCTCTTTTGAGCCACCAACTGAGAACCAATGCAGACTATCTCTGCTTGGTACAGTACCAGTACCTAATGTCCACTGCACAGACCCAGTTCTGACTGGGTGTGCTGATGTGCTAATCAGCTAAAATGCTTAAAAGTGGCTAGAATTTATCCTATTTCATGTTTTATATCAGGATCAGTCATGGAAATGTTTGGATGGATGTGAAACGAGCTGGCAGTGGGACAGGAAAAAATGATCACCTTTTCCGACATGTGAGACTGGTGCATTTTGACAATTGAGTATCATCGGCGGAGGTATGCGCTCCACTGAGAGCCATCTAGTTATTAGACAGAGAAAATGTTCCAGTGCCCTTCTTTATGTTGTAAAGGTTACGGGCATAGAAGCAGATTCACTGCCTTTTCAGCTTTCTAACGCTCTGCGCTCTCTAACTGCGACGCGGAGAGAATGTCAAACAATAGAGGCGATGTAATATTAAATCTATTCATACAAGGCGAGCATCCAAAGGGACACACACTCACACTGCATTCAACCCGGCTCCCTGAAAACAGGACAGAAAAACCAGGGAAAAAAACACTTTTTGTCAGTCAAATGCAGTGTATGCAAGAGAACATAAAGTATTGTACATGTACCTATTATGCGGATCCCGCTGTCTTGTTAACTGCCTCGCTGAATTTACCGATATCGACCCTGCAGATCCCACCGAGGGACCGCTGAGGGCTGTACATGGTAAAAGACAATGTTGTGTTTCTTTGGGAGTGTATTGGGAGCACTGAGAGGGCCACGGGCCATTCTTTAAAGGAGAAGTCCGCCCAAAGCCACTTTGACTCTGTTAACAAAACACCCACCGCCGATGCACTTTGTATTTTGCTGTTTGGCTGCTTTCTTTTTCCTTACTCCTGCAAGAAAAATGGCCCAAAAGTAGACAGCTTGGGATACCTCCAGTGCACCAACAATGGAGCTTGATAGCAGAAAATCTTTCAGTGATATATACAACATCAGTGTCAGGTTTTGCTGTCAGTCTCTCACAATCACAGACAAAAGGTTTCTTTGTAGATTCACAATTTTGCGCCGGTGTTCAACATTCATTCAGGGAGAAATCCATCGGAGAAGAAGCAGAGATATCAATTTCTCCACCGACTGTAGGCCTCAGTGGACCAGAGTGCATCGCAGCTTTCATCTGAGGTTCAGACATAAATCAGACATAAATGGATAAAACTGATGAATGTCATACAGGATCCATTTGGTGTGAAACTGGAATAGGAAGACAGGTGTGGCGTCTTGGGAAAAAAGCAGAGCCGTCCGTTATTGGCTGAAAGAACCGGAGTAGCAGAGTTTCTCACCTGCTTAAAACACCTGAGAACCAAAAAAATTTGATTTTCTTACCTAAATACAGAATTTTTGATCTCAGGATGAAAGAGCAGAAAAGTGTCTTTTCTGTATTATATTTTCAATTATAATTTGTGATTCCATATTTACCATAAAATGAATGTCAAGTGTTATTATGAGCTTTGTTAACCCTTGTCCCCATGGGACAGGGAGGTAACTTAAAGGAATATTCTACCATCTATAGTTCCTACCATCTAATTTCTCCTAAAATTATTCTCATTTATTTTTTTTAAAGTTCCACAACATGTATTTCAAATACACATGATACACTGTGTAAATAAGACAGCTTCAGAGCTGCTGTAAGATTTATTTCTTCACTTTGATGGAGCTAGGCTAGCTACAAACTTAAAGTCTTTATGCTAAGCTAACATGAACTGCTAACATCAGGAACTGAACCAGTGGATGTACAGAGGTGAAAATGGTATCAAACATCTTGTCTCGCTCTGGAAAAGTCGGATAAAGTACATTTTTCTTTCTCTTTCCTTTGAACATGTGGTAGTGCAAATCTGTCAAAAGGTGACTGATTAATGAGAACAGTTCCCCTCCCTCTCGAGCCAATCATATGCTTCTTTTCCAGGATGGAGGCTATACATCATCAAAATACTCCTGGCACCTAATAAATGAAATAAGCTGTGTGCTCTAGTGTCCCTTTGGACTTTTTACCCATTGTTCTGTAACTAGATTTTTGATACCCTAACTCTAACTGTAATCCACGCTAAATAACAGCTAAGCTTACAGCTAAGCTAAATGCTACAGGCTAGAACTACTTGCTAGAAGCTAAAAAAAGAAAAGAAAAGAAAAGGTTAAATTACATGCTAAATAACAGCTGGAGACCTTCTGGACCTTCTTGGTCACAAGTATATAGACAGGTTCATAATCTGTAAAATGAGGAAATCAATTTCTCATTCCGACCCAAAAAAATTGAATGGTTTCAACTTTCTACATTCATAAATCACAGAGCAGTCATCCGTATAAAAGCCTTCATTCACTCCAGTGTCCGTCACCGTATCAGCCTCATAGAGAACACATTGTCTGAATATATTTCTGACAAATGGAAAAACTCACTACATTATCACTGTCACTCCCTCCACCATCCTGGGAAATAAAATAGAGGTAGGCTTAATCACAAAATAGCCCGTGAAATGCACAACAACATGGCGGATTAACGATATCTGACAAGAGTGGATTTTTCCTTTATATTCTTCTTCCTCTTAAAGAAAGAGATGCAAGTCAGCCGGCGTACAAAGTTATTCAATTTACAGGCGTATTAACATTCTGATACGGTGCGTCCTGTTTTTGGTTGCTGAGATAAGCTCACATCCTATTTATTATAAACTCAATTATAATGGCTGGGAAACTGAGGCATGCAAGCAACTTTTTACTCTTTACTGCTGATGGTTGCTGTCATGGTAAAATTCAGAATATTCAGCTTATATACAGGAATGTAAACAAAACAGATTATTCCTGAACCAGAATATCAACAATTATCCTTCAATGAACATTAAGACTCGAACAATATGAGCTTTTGAAGGAATGATACCAGTAATTTTGGATCAACAACAGGCAGGATTTTGTACAAATACCATTTTAAAGCCAAAAATATCACCAAAATCCTGAGGATTCATTGTTTCCCTGAGAATTTTATTCTTCTCAGGGTGGAAAAGCTTCTGAAGCAGCATTTAGACCACCGTGGGACACTGAAACTCTCCACAGAAACCCAGACTAATGAAATCCTTTTAGATGGGTCAGCAGCTCCTCAAGGCAGTGAGGCAGGTTTCACTGCAGGTTTTACAGACTCACTTTTATCATACTGGCAGTGAACAACTCGGATCGGCCGCTATTTGTTGAAGGAGAAATACCTTACAGTTAGATATCTTCGCTTTCTTATGTTCAATGGATTCCACTTTGGCGCAGTTATGTATCTTTTATTAAATGTTGTAAATCTACCTGCCTCGTCTTTTTCAAACTCAGAAAGTCATTTCCTACATTTCCCAGAATGCCTCTGGACAGCTCTGCTCCACAACAAAGACTGTTGACACAAAAATTGAATGAAACTGAAATTCAAAACCTTTTAATCATCATTTAAATCCCTATTTTGCTTATTTTTATTTCACCCATGTGCACAATCGTGCAAGCAGGGGTGTTGTTTTCAGTCCTGTCCATCTGTGTGTTTACGTGTGTGTGTGTGTGTGCGTATAGCATAAATCAAACAGTTTTCATCTGATTTGCACCAAACATGGTGGAAGTGTCAAAGGTCAAAGGTCACAGTGTAAAGTTTCAGACCAATGCAAGTCAATAGGGAATATTTATAATGGCCATATCAGTGAATTGGAAAAAGATACACATATGGTTACTGTTAAACACTGATATAAAGTTATATATTACCTTTCTATTGGTCACATAACCTTTGACGTTCAGTAACTTTGAAAGGTTGAACTGGTGGATAAATTTTGCATGCATTATCTCTGAGTTCCCCCTCTAGTTGGGCGATGCTTCCCCTTCCCATTTCAACACGACACACTGTAGCTTTCCAAAATGACAAAGTTCAGGATTTTGTCATGGATTTTGGGATACAGGAGGACAGCAAAGGATACAGCAGCTGTGTCCTCCGGTCCTCCTGCATGTCTGGTCTGCATGTGGCGGCCGCTTTGGATTTTGGACAGCCTTGTTGAGCGATTATGACGTGCATGCAGTGTTGAAATGCGACCTTCAGCGCGGCCCCTGAATCGGGACACGGCGAACATGTCCTGTGGCTGCGTTGCATTCTGGTCTATTGATGCCATTGTCAGTGGAGAAATTGGTCTCTCTGGCCCTTTGAAGGATTTCTCCCTGTGTGATTGCTCTATGTTTGTGCAAAATGGTGAGTCTGGGAAGAAGCACTTGCTCTTTGATTCAAAGAGACTGACACCAGCGGCCGATTGAACTCTGCTGCGGCTGAAAGGGAAATATCTCAACGTGAAGCCTCATCATCTACGTTTGGCCGGTTATCCGCAAAATAATTTCTCAAGTGCTGCTTCTATCAGTTCAGAGCTGCTGCTCACAGCTACCCGCTATCCACAGGAGGACCTTCAGCGGCTCCACACACAACTATGAACTCTGAGCATCTGTAAGCAGCAGGAACCAGCAGCCACAGCATCAATTAGTGGGAGAATTAAACAAAAGCTTTGCATAGAAATGAGGACCTCATACAGATATGCAGCGCTGGCATTACATTTCAAAGCATGTCAAAATGCTTGTCGAGCCAGCTCGTTTTGACATTTAATTCAATTGGTTAGAATAGAAGATTGCAATTACCACGGATAAAAGGGACGTGATCGCGGCTGAAGAGCAACGCTGACCACCCACCAAATACAAATTAAATCAAAGGCTTAGCCAGACAAGAGCGGTGCATGATCAGAGGCTGCGTTCAGACACCAACTGTAATCAAAGGAATCTTAATAGTCGTAGCAATTGATCTGTCACAGCGAAATATTAAATATTCACAACATAGCTCTGCTTTAGCATGAGAACAAATTAAGTTTAGGAAAAAAAATCAAGCACAGCAAATTATGAGGGGATTGTGTGGTAGTGTGTGTTGAATGCAGTGATGAGGCAGGGCGACTATGTAATGGATTACATATGATCAGATTACAGTAACTGGATTACAAAAATTGGTACTTAACCCCTGGAAAAAAAATCAGATTACAGTTGCTTTTGCAAATTGATGCAATTACTTGTCACGTAAACATATTTAGACTGACAAGTCATGGGCACGAAAACAATTATACTCTTTATCTAAAAATAAATAATGTTCGATGCTGTTTTTTTTTCCAGGTGATAACACGATTCAACTGCCTGTTAAGTATCTAAACTGCATATCACCGTTATCATGTGAAAATCTTATCATTCCAGGATTATGTGATTTTCAATGAGTGGAGAAAAATCTGCAACCCTTGGATTAAAGCAATAAATAAATAAATAAAAATAACTGACAAAACCCAGTTGTCATAGTTCTGGGTTTTGCGCCTTGTGATGAACTTTTTGGACTGGACTCGTGTGTTTTTTGTGTTTTTCGTATTCTGTTGCTGCCTGTTTTGTCCCTCCTGTGTTTCCGTAGCCCTGCACACCTGCCCTGCATCAGCCTCATCAGCCTTGTGTTTTTTTCTCTGCCTCGCCCTCGTTGTCTCCCTTCTCAACCAATCCTTTTTCCCGCCTTTTTCCAGTGCCTGTCCACTCCAGGTGTGTCGTGTTGCTGTGATTGGTTGTGTGTGTGTGTATATGTACCTGTCTGATGCTGTTGTTCTTCATTTGTCTGTCAGTGTTCCCCAGTGTTGTAGCTATGTTCTTTTTTTTTTGGCCCATGTTCTGCCCGAGTCTGGAATTAAATCATTATTTTCCCTTCAGTTTCTGTGCCAGTAGTCTCTTGCGTTTGCGACATCAGTAGATCTAAACTGAAAAATGTATTGTTGTCAAGATAAAAACAAAACCATTAGTTCTGACATGTGGGTATATATGTGTGATTTTCATCCAATAGTGAATCACTGCAGGAAAATGTCCATCCTAACCAGTCATTCAGTCTCATACGAAGTGTTTGAAACAGTTTTTCTCTCAAAACAAAGTTAACACAATCTGCCAGTGGGATGAGGCGATCCCACGTCCTGCCAATGCAGTTTGACTTGTTTGAGGAACTGAGGAAGTATAAATGTGTTGAAACAAGGCAGAATAAGGCAGATCAGCCCAGTAGGATCAAGAAAATGACACTTGATTCAAGAAAATTCGGGAAATTGATTAGCATTGGAGACAAGCGGGATTATCTCATCCCACTGGCAGATTTTTGACCTTGTTTGAAGAAAATTTTAGCACTGAAGAAAAGGCTATGACTTAAGATGGAGATTATTTGCTGTGTGTTATCCTGTTTTTAATCTTTATATTAGGAAAGTTAACCTAATTGAGACATTCAGTTTTACACTAATCTATTTTCCTGCCCAGAACCCCAGTTTTCTCCTTCTGCCCACTGAGCAAAGAGGCGTTGAGTGCCTTGCTCATGGACACATTATCAGAAAATTAAAGAGTTTCTCAGTCTCTTCGGCCACCCAGAAGCTCCGAGCAAGTCTGAGATTTTAATCAAACGACCTCTAACCAAAAGGCAGAAGTCCTGTTATCTAATCTCTTTAGGCAAAACAAATCTGAAGTAGCTTTCCAATATCAGATTACATTACAGAGAGCAGTCCGGTGCATCATGTTATTAAATTACAGTGTTAAGCAAGTAAACTAGACCATATAATGGACTTCATATCTGCAAGTTACATTTCTAAGACAGCGCAAAGGAAGATAAGGCAGGAAAAGAGGAAGATAAGGGGAAATGAAGGTGCTTATTTGTTGGCTAACAGGTTGGATAACACAAGGCAGTTATTTAGATAATCAAATACAAAGTGCTTGTGTAAGGCAAGGCCGATATATGAAGCCATAACTCTTGTCAAATGCTTTTATTACTACAGGTATGGGACTGCATGGAGCGCCGGCCGTGCAATTTCGTCATGTTCTCATACCAACAGTTTTACTGGGCTGCTGGCTGGGCAGATAAGTGCAAAGCGGCCGATTTCTGCCAATTTCTCATGGAACAAAAACCCTGGTGTGAAAATTGCGGAGCGTCCTGAGAGAGGGGCTCAATCAGGGATCAATAAGATGGGCTTTAAAAAAAATCCTGAACCTCGGCTGAACCAGAACATGTCCCTCCAGTCACTCCTGGCAACAGTTTCCAGGCTGTAAATCCTCTGGAAACACAAGCGGAATCTTAAGTTGGTAACGGAGCTGACTGTGAATTAATACCGCGGTAACTCCACAGAAATATGCGCACATGTTGGTGGATCAAGGTGCCCAGGGCTTCCATTTCAAGAGTCATTAGCGAATTGCCTGGGACGCCGGTCTGACGCATGTTGCCATGATGACTAAAACATGAGAACCTGAGGGGAGCAATGAGTGCTCCAGAGCCGTGGGGAGAGCCCGGGGCGATGCAAGCCGCCTGGTGGGGCCTTCTACTCTGGCCTCACATAGCGATGCTGCTTTTAGGTGCAAGCCGGGAAAGACGGATGGACCTTCTGTTACGGCAAGCTGTTCGGTCTTTGTCACAGTTTCACAAAGCCTGTTTTATTTCTCTGCAAGCGATACCGCGCATAATACTGTATTTATCATCCCACTCCCTCACTGAAGTGGGAAAAAAAATAATAAAAGCCCACAATAATTCAAAGTCACAAAACCCTGACCTGTAAGAGCTGCAGGCATCAAATGTTGTGGCAGGTGTGTAGGAGAAATACAGCGGAGAATTGAAACTGTGATATTATTAGCATGCATTCACACTGTGGGCATTTGCCACTGTGTTTCATACACTGCAAAAAAATCTTTTCAACATCGTTTCATACTGTTTTTCTTAAAGCAAGTGACAAAATCTGCCAGTGGGATGAGATAATCCCACTTGTTTCCATTATAGTTTCACATGTGTCGGGATTTTTTTTCTGGGAACAAGTACAAATATGTTGAAGCAAGGCAGAATAAGGCAGATCAGCCCACTAGGATCAAGAAAATGATGCTTCATTCAAGAAATTTCTGCAAACAAGATGATTAGCATTGGAAACAAGTGGGATTATCTCATCCCACTGGCAGATATTTTTTGCCTTGTTTGAAGGAAAAACATGATTTGAACACTGAAGATGAGGCTGAATGACTTGTTAAGATGCAGATTTTTTGCAGTGTGCTACTCAAAGAGAGAGCTTTGGCAAAAAAGAGTCCACATGAGGTAGATGACTAACGCCCCCGTGTGGCTGAAGATGATTACTACACCATGCTGCAGCTGCACACAGAATGTGACAGCACACTGATTTCCTCCCAACACTCTTATAAAAAAATAATGTAGAATATGGATGAACTGACATCAGAGGTGACACAGGAAGGAGAAACACGTACATCTCACTCGCTGTAATAACAGTGAGTCATTTTCACAGATTTGCTGTGCAGAGAGAATGGTGACGTTTTTAGAGGATCTCCTGTCAAATGTAAATTTATATGGAAGTGAATATAATGTGCAGGTGTTTAAAGACACCTTTTAACTTTTGCATTGACAATAACTTCAAAAAACTTCAAAAAAGGAGTATGATCGGAGTATAACTGCAAAGAAAGAAAGAGAGAAAGAAATCCCCTCCTTGTATTTTAAATTGGGGATTTTTTTCCCAACATAAAGCTCTGTGAGTTCTTTTCTCATCCCTAATTATCCAATCATGGACTGAACATCTTGTCAGCCCAACATCTTATAATGACAACAGATTTTCACTTACAGTTCGTCTTTTCTTCCTGCCATTACAGCATCTATTTTTTCCTTACTTTTTTGACAAAAGCTTAACTAC
The DNA here is from genome assembly GCA_900302615.1 of Holocentrus rufus. Taxonomy (NCBI): domain Eukaryota; kingdom Metazoa; phylum Chordata; class Actinopteri; order Holocentriformes; family Holocentridae; genus Holocentrus; species Holocentrus rufus. The sequence goes on from OMLF01055986.1 coordinate 52,215, forward strand.
TGAAGATACTAGAAATCAGGGCAGGAGACCTGATTGTTAGAAAATTGCAGCGTGTACTTAAATTATTTACAGATGGCCTTATCAAGTGACCTCACTCATTACGTTGCTATTTGTGTCGTCTAAATGACTGAGGCCTGATATCCCGATGGATACATCCTGGTTACGATATCTGTGTATTGTATCATTATCTTTTCAGACATGATCAGTGGCCATTGTTACATGGCGATTGGATAAAAGGGCCGGTGAGTGTCTTAAAGGAACAGTTCACCAAAAATGAAAATATTGTCATCCACTCAACATGCCAGCTGAAACACAGGTGAAGTGTAAATATAGATCTTGATTCTATATTTATTTTAAAAATAGGTCTTTTCCACTCAGGATGCCACTGTCTGGCCTCAGAAAAATTGTTGCAGAAGCTGGATGGAGTCATTTTGTTGTCATTTTTTTGCCCTTGCTGTACTTCAGCTGTCTTGCAGAAGGCTGCCACAGAGTTGCATTAGTCACCCCCCTCTGTGTGGTATGGACAAACACACTTCACCTGTTTCAGGCACAGAAGGGAGTGACAATTCCCTTTTTTAAAGAGCTGTTAGCCCTAAATGAATCATTGCATCTGTGTTTCAGTGGAGAGTTTCAGTGTCCCATGATGAACTGATTGCTATTTCAGGGGCTTTTCCACCCTGACAAATGGTAACTGGACTGCATTTCTATGGCACTTTTCTTGTCAACTGACCACTCAAAGCACTTTACAATGTTTTACCTCACATACACACACACACACACTGGTGGCTGAGGCTGCCATGCAAGGTGCCAACTAGCTAATCAGTAGCAGTTAGGGGTTCAGTGTCTTGTTCAAGGACACTTTTGACCTGGGGGAAACACCAAATTCTGGTATTTTTTGGCATGGAAATGATCAAAATAAAGGCTACTGAATACAGCACAGAACACTGAATATCAGAAACTTCATTTTGAGAATTATCAGCATCATCCAAACTGTTATTACCTGTATTCTGAATCATGGGAACACACACAGCTGAATGAAATGAATACACTGCCTTACAATTCATTTTAGGCTCTATATCTCTTTGCTGATATTGATTTGGATTAACTGAGTGTTTCTGTATACTGGTCTTTTATTAAATATCGGACATCATTGTCATTCATTTTCAGTATGATGCAGGTTTCTCCCCCGTGCCACAGCTACATAAAAACTGTAATTCATTTCACAATTTATATCTTCAGTAGTTGTTGTAAACTAATTCTTCCCTTCAAGCTAGTAATATATCTCCAGTGTTATGGATTGTGTAATACTGGAACATTTGTTTGTATAGATAAAATATTTTCCCACTGAGATGAAAGCATTTACCTCTGAGGACCATTTACACTAATAACCAAGAAACAAGATAAAAATAGCAAGCATAATAATAAATATTTTACTTTCTATGGCTTCTTCATGTGAAGTTCTGCACACAGTCAGATTATAAGAGTGACCATAAAACATGTGAGATACACTTTGTTATTCAACATAAAAACTTATTTATGCTTAACATTTTTTGAACTGCTGCCTTCAGGTGCTGTCAGAAATCCTGGCATCACGGGTCAGCTCAAAAATCAAACCAAAAGTAAAAGCATACATCAGTTTCTGCACATGGGAGGAGTTTGCCTTGAGGGCTAACAGAAAGAAGAGGATACGTTTACAGTTAAGTTTAAGGATGGGCTTTCTGTTTGACAGCCTTCAAGGCAAACGTCTCCCATGTGCTCATTTTCTTCACCAGCAGCCTCAATAGTCCATAATGCAATGCAGTCACAAGCTAGATACCAAAGGGTTTTTGGGACATCACTAACTGAAGCGAGGGAAGTAAACTAAATACATATTTACTCCCAAGCGTTTCTTGCTGCCGATTGTTTTCCATTCAGTTTCCTTATCACATCATGGAACAACGTTGGCAACCATTTTAATGACAGGCATTCCCAGGTAGGCTGCCTGCTTTGACCAAATACACTTGAGAGACAAATGCATCGCCTAAAATGCATCTTCAAACCTGTATTCTGAAGAGCCTACGCATCGGAAAACTAGACTATTAGAGTTGCATGTGGTCCAGAAGTTATACTGCAAATAGATTTATCTTCTTGAGGGGATTGAGCCCAAAATACCAAATTATAACACCTCATCCGCTTGAATATAACAGATTGATGATGAATTAACAGAATACATAACCCCAAGGGTGCAATTTACCTTTTTATTGGCTCATAGTCCTCTAGTGCAGGGTCTCTCAAATGTTTGCTTATGAAGGGCCTACAAAATAAAAGCACAGACCCCCTATTAGAGAAGTTTGTCCTAAGGAGTCCCCTGTGACAAGATTTTTGTTGTTTGGTGGAGAGATAAGAAAAAAATTATCAAACCAGGATCACTCTAAATTATAATCAAAACATGTCGAAATTCCCGGAAATGTCGTAAAGGCGAGCTAAATCTTTTTATAAATCTATATATCTCTATCTTTTATGAGTCTTAAAGTTTGATGGCCCGCTGTCGGCCCTCGGACCCTACTTTGAAAACCACTAGCCTGCCCGCGGGCGTTCATCAAAATTCCAAGCTTGGGAGGAGCACTTGAATGCAGCATACTATTGTCCCAGTCGGTCACGTTTGGCATAGTTGCGTTAGCGCATGCGCGGTAACTGGGTACTGCAGTGAAGAGGGATCCTGCAGCCTGACTGGCACATAGCCGGGAGGACAGGGCAGAGGAATGTGAGCCTGTGTGAGTTTGTAAATATCTCCATGTACTTATTGTCGCCTTGTTTTTACAACACTTTTATAAGTTCGTGCAATGGAACTGTAGATGTTTATATATTTAAATTTATAGGCTTTATAATAATGGGTCCAGGGCGGTGAAGGACGCTGAGTTAGGACGCACTGAGGCTTGGCCTTACCATGGCCTTATCAACCAGCAGCTCCACTCCTCAGAGCAACGAGATAAAGCAACGAAAGTCCTTCTCGTTGCTTTTCTACAAAGCCGTGCGGGACCTGAAGCCCGTCTGGATGCTGGAGGACATGCGGACCATGGAGACGTTTTACCAGGAGGAGGACGCCAGCCAGAGGACTTACACCCCCTCGGAAGCGCTGCTGTACGCCATAGTGCACGACCACCAGGCTTATGCCCAGTACCTGCTGAGCCACTACACCGACGAAGCCCTGGCGAAACCCGGGGAGCGCTTCTGCTGCTGCCCGTCCTCCGCCCCGCATCTCGCCATGGCCGTGCGCTACGACCGGCGCTACATCCTGGGTCTGATCCTGCAGGAGGCGCACCGGATGCCCAGCATGCCCTCTTACATGAACAGAGGAGGGTGTTTCCACATGGAGGACGGCAAGACCCCTTTGCATTTGGCGTGCGAGCTCCTGCGGCCCGAGGCTGTGATCATGCTGCTGGGGAACGGAGCGTCGCCCCACGCCGAAGACCACAACGGCCTGACTCCCCTAGATGTTATCCTGGAGAAACTGAGGGACTCCAGCAGCGGCGAGAAGAGACAGTGCCTGGACAATTTGTTAATGTTCATGCCCGAGGTTCATTTCAAAATGAAAGGGGCTCTTGACAGGGAGCCGGAGAGCTGGACTAAAGTGCTGGGAGAGGAGACTTTCAAGTACCTGGTGGGGAAAAGCCCAGCCCCCCTGGTCCTCACTGCCATGCAAACTATTCTGAAGCAGCTGAGCCCTGCGACGTTTCCCGACAGCCTGCATGAGCTGCCGATACCCTCCTCACTGAAACCACAGGGTCTACCTTACAGCCAGCAGGAGAAGCTGAGAGTCGTATAGCATGATTATAACACGATGCAAGCCTGCCTATAGCCTACTGTATGAACCTGTTAATGGTACTAGATAAGCATGATGTGTGTGTGTATGTTTGTGTGTGTGACCTGTATGATTAAAATGCGGTAAGACTTTATAATAAGGGTGCAGAAATAAACATTAACTATAGTGCAAGAAGGAGTAAAGAACTTGAATTAATGTACAAACATGCAGGAATTCCTGTAGTTTAGCATTAACAGATGAGCTGTTAGCAGTGGTGACTACATACATTTTTATATAATGATTTCATATTTAGGGCTTGGAGATATGGAGAAAATGAAATATCACGATATCTTTGACCAAATACCTCGATATCGATGTTGTGACGATATCATAGGGACTATTGGCGCTTTTGTAAGATACTTAAATGGGAGATTTTTGATAAACAATAATTTGGATATGATAACCAAGCAGGTAGAAGGAAATGATGGAACAGCTGCAAAAGTTTAATAAATTCAGAAAAATGCATTCCGTTACTGTAAAGCAGCCTTTTAAAACCAGGAAAAGACAAACACTTATGCCATATTAAGATATCCTAAATCCCTGAAGGTATGAAGGCTTATATCATGATAACAATGTAATATCAATATATCACCGAGCTCTAGTATTGAAGAGTGCTGTTAACAAGTATTTAATTTTGAGGGGAAGTGGATGGGTTATAACCCAGTTTACAAGACACACAATGGCAGAGAACCAGTGCAGCCAAACAGCTGACTGTTACATGAGTTTCGTGGCCTGAAGACAAAAAAAATAAACACAGATCCTGACCTCCACTGTTGGTTCAACTCTCAGGACTTTTCTTAGTAGTCTATTTTTAACTCGTAGTACTGGAGGAAATCCTAGTTTTACCCGGAAACAGCTGCAACTTAGAATTAGAAACCAATTGCTCTGACATGTCATCTGTCAAGGAATGTATGGTTACAAATAGGCCTACTTTTATTTTATTCAACCTTTTTTTTAACCAAGTGAAAGTCTCATTGAGATTAAAATCTAATTTGCAAGGGAAATCTGATCAAGAAAGCAACATAAAACAGGAATAAAAACATCAGTTACAATGGAACATCTGTTAAAGCATATAAAACAAATGATACAGGATTTAGCTAAGTGAAAGCCATATATAGTCATCAGAATAATAAATTGAGATTACACACAAAGATACTTACCAATATATAATCTATAGAGGTGAAAAATTGTATGTATAGTTGTAAAAGTGGAGTTAGAAAAGATGCTGTGTTATGCTTGGACTAGATTAGAAGAAGTCAAGTTAATCATGAGCGGGTGCCGCCTGTTTTTCATTGCAGAGAGGCTTTATGATTTAATTTCAAATTGATGGATTGTTCATCAAATTAATGAGCCTGCAGTAAAAGCAGCCGGACAAATGCAGCTTTCCAGCAGGCGTCCATTTGAAGCAACATTTGAAAGCTCTGATGTCGCAGAGTGGGAACTTTCCTAGCGGTCTTGAATGCAACATCTAACCCAACACTCCATCTATTTACAGTGGAGCATTTTCTCTGTCACATTGTAATCATGCATTGCATCACATGTAATGGTAAAACAAAAAAAATCAAATGACCACAGCAAATAAACTCTCAAATCATCACATAAGAATTTGCACCAAATAATTGAAAGTCTAACATAAAATAATATGTTGATTAAAGAAGCCAGTAACAAATACACACAGATTAAATTATGAAAACCCAATTATCATGAGCATACAAGCTGAAAAGTCATCAAAGCCATCTGATGATGCACTGTGTATGTTGTTGTGGTCATTTGTTGTATTATGTATTTTTATTGTTAGATGTGATCATCGTGGCACAGAAAATGATCCATAAGTTACAGCAAGATTTCAGTAATGCTAACAGCTAATGAGTCACATCTGCTGAAAACTCTCTGAAATGTGAACCTTTAGCATTCATTAAACCTTGGATACACAGACCCGATTGTTTCTGTTCTGCAGTAACTGGCACTGTCTCTGTTCTGTCTTCCTGCATTTGTTTACAGAGAAATCTTGGATTAATACTTCTGCAACGTGATCTGAATTCTGCTGCAAACAACAATTTATCTTCCTTCTGCTTCCTCCATTTCTGAGGCGCTGACCTTTTATCTCACAGAGGAAGTCATGTGTTCACTTATAACTCCATTTTCCCTAGCAGCATCTCACCCAGCCCCATGCACATTTTGGACTTGAATAGCACCGAGACACTACATCTGCACTGCTTTCCTCTAACTTAAGAGTCATGCAGGGAGGTGTCAATGAGGAGGCACACTGAGTTGGATCTATATATGAGGCGATTAAACTACAAGTCCATAAGTGGAAAGTAACTAAGTCCATTTACTCAAGAACTGTCCTTAAGTACAGTTTTGAGTCTCTGGCACTTCACTTGAGTGTTTCCATTCTGTGAAACTTTATACTTTTCCTGCTCCACATTTCAGAGGGAAATCTTGTTCTTTTTCCTGCACTACATTTATCTGACGGCTGGAGTTCCTTTGCAGAAGAAGCTTTTCCATGCAAAACATCAAATGTGATGCATGTTAGAGTGTAAACTAGCCAACAGTATATGGAGCAGTTAGAGCTGCAACATTCAAATACTTCTTACAGGTTAATGCATCAATAATTTAACACTCTGAAAGGAACCATTCTTCACCATGACTATTTTGACTCTTCATGATTAACGACATTTTACTAGGTCTGTGAAAGCTTTCGTAGTGTCCTTTATAGTCTATAGTCTTCTAGAAAAAACAGATCCATCTTCTACCAAATTCTTCCTCAGTGCATCACAGTGAGCTGCCCTGTTCCATCCACAAACAAACGCGATTTCTCCAGTCACAGATGTAAGTCCAAAATGATTGGATGAGTTGGAGAAAACACACTATCCATACTGGATAGTCACTTTCTGATCAGTCAGCCCATCCTCACTCATCCTGAAATAAGTGAAACTGCATTTGAAACAAGTGGGATTATCTCATCCCACTGGCAGACTTTTTTTTTATATATGTTTTTAGGAAAAACAAGATCTAAACACTGAAAATGAGACTAAATAACTTGTTGAGATGAAGTTTTTTGGCAGTGTGGGGGCTTTTATCTTATCAAAAGTCCACACATGGATGGGTGGGTAGCTCATAAATGAATCTATAAACGAAGGGACGTATAAACCTGTATAAAATTTTGTCCAGCAGTTGCATAGAGACGGTAGAACCTGAGCTGTTGTCAGCTAGCATTAACAAAACAAAGCTAATGCTTGCCACATGCACTTTTAAACAAACGAATATATCAAATATGAGCTAGTTAGCAACAGACAAATTTCTCATAATTCTGACACCTGGCTGAGGATCTAAACTGTTAAATAAGGCATAAATGGAGAGGTGGCAAACCCATTCAAAACAATGACTGCCGCACTGAATTCTTGCACACTTGGCACCGATTTCAAATTCAGTAACATATTGTCTCTTCATTCTTTATACTTTTCTTGCTATAAGCCAGGAAGTAAAGCTAGTTTTACAGGATGCAATTAGTTGCAGGTTGCAAGTGGAACTTTGCTGTTGCTATGTAACCAAATCCAAACAAACATTCCAAATGATTGTTCTGCAGAATCTCACACTACTACACAGAATCATACCACCGTGAAACAGGACTCTGGCATGTGTAATTAGAACAAAACAAAAGAACAATATAAAATCAACTTTTTTCATTATGTCATGAACATGGTATTTATATATGGCTGGTTTGAACTTCAGTGAACCAGCTAAAACAGATCCAGCTCTCTGTGGGAACTAGTCTTCAACACTTATGCTCCATTGGGTGCAATCAACAGCTTCGACATGCACCTCAGTCCCACAGGCCGGGCGTTGTCACTCACTGTTCACCGGTCAATTCGTCTTTGTCAGGCAGGACAAGATTAAAGCTTGTTTTCTTAGTCATCTGCTCATTCCTCGCGATGATGTCATCACCTCTCCCTGCAGACGTCTGTGAAATCAAACAGGTTTTTCCAGACCCGGCTGGTTTGATTGCATTTGTCGGGGATTTGATACAACTGAATTGTTTTGCCTGAAAGGGCATCTGAGGCGTTACCCATATCAGGTTTCCCAAACGTCTGCAGATGTCTCGATGGAATAAAAGTGACCACATTAGATTTGCTGTAGAGGGATTTGTTGCATATAACATAAATAATAACAGTAAATCCAACACATTCAGTTTGTTTATTACCCTGGCTTCCCCTTTGTTGTCTAAATTTAAGTCACTTATTTGGTGTATTGCAATCAAACTCATTGCATTTTAAATCTGTTCAGTATGTGTCAATTTGTCGCCATAAATTCAAAGTTATAATTAACCACATTTTTTTCAGTGAAGGCCAATTAATCTCACTATTGAGTACAAACCATATATTATAGAAAAAAATAGTGCTTTTTCATTCTGATGTGTCAGAATAAAAGTCTGTTTTTGCACCGCGACACAACAGGATAATGAAATACCCAACAAAATCATGTTTGTCGCAGTTACAAAAGGACAGTCAAGACTTAAAGGGTGCTGTTGTTGGGAAAATATCCTATTGGTTACGATAAGGATGTCAAATGAATAACTTTGCATATGATTCAGTTTATGAATGCAAAAAGCTTTGAACGGCTTCACTGTTCCCTGCCAGCCAAGGGAAGATTATCCTGCATAATTACGGCCCAACTTGAATAACCAATCTGATTTTGGCTATTCACTGGCATGCATACTTGCTCTAGGCGTTCACTAAATGTTTTCATGCCAAGGAATGCCCAGAGAATGTGTTTTGGACCACAAACAGGAGGAGATGCTGTCTGAGAGCGTGGCCTGAGTCACGACCACCGTCTCCTACCTCTTCACCCCACTCAGCTCAGCCTAAACAGGACCGGCACACCTTCTTTTATCACTCCCATCATTTCCTATCACAGACCTGTTATTGCTGTTATTTGCAGAAAAGGATTTTAAATGCACTCCCATTTTTACATCAGTTGAACATCTTGGTTTTATGGTAAATTCTAAAGATCCGGTGACAATTTTAATAATCTACAAACCGTCCAGGCCCTCCTCAGACTCTTGTCATCAATTTTACGGATACTTTTGAATTTTTTAATCTCACCCAGGCCATGCAAGAGCCCACACATTCAAAGGGCCACGCCCCTGACTTAGTTGTGTACAGTGGCCTTAGCCCTGACAACTTCGAGACTGAGGTTATCTATGTGTCTGATCACGAGGCAGTTTTATGTCAGTGTGGTTTTATCTACCTACTCAGCATGTTTTATGTGAGGATGTCACATTTGAGTCAAGGGGTTTGCTTCCTCATACTGTTATTTGAAAGCCTAGTTTTCAAATTCAAAGACAGTTTCTGCTGAAAGTTTTCAACTGTACGGGAATCCTTTTCAGTGATGCAACACAGGAATAAATAACAGACAGACAGACAGACAGATTTTGCACTCAGTCATTTGTCAAAGTTCTCCACCAGAGGGCAGCACTCACCAACGTGTACCTCTACAGCTTGGTGAAAGCTCTGTAAGCTGGTGATCCTCTTTAAAATTAAAGCTGTGTTACGTAATTTTAGGAAATTCGAAACTGTGAAATGTCAGTTTGACAGACATGATGTAGTTTCAGCACCGGACAAATCTTGTGTCTAGAGTCTAGATCTAGAGTAAACTAGATCTGTTATAAATTTGAAAGAATCAGGCTTATATCTGGTGTTCTTACCTTCCCAGCACATTAACACTGCAAAGAGGCATATTCTTGACTTAATGTTTATTATTTTTAAAAGGCTAAGGTCTGATTTTGTGATTAGATTAGAAATCCTACATATGTCACCTATCAGATACAATACATATACTGATTCTTTCATGACAAATGGAAATGAATATGTCACCTATGCAAATGATAAGACTGGATCATTATGTGGTGCGTTCTGTAAAATTTGTGGCATCAAATATGTTCCAGTGTCTTATTACCAAAGCTGTTATGTAATCATGAGGCTACTTTTTTATCAGAGGTTGTTCTCATGCAAGAAAGTTTCCTATTGAAGTTCCTGAAATAAGATCATATTGTTCCTTTCTTTAATCTAGGTATTGTTGTGCCTCCGTTTACGTGTGTGTGTGTGTGTGTGTGTGTGTGTGTGTGTGTGTGTGTGTGTGTGTTAGGGGTGTTAGGGGATTTTAAAAGGGATCGGTTTTGGCCCAAGCCTGGTAAAAGATATGTATATGGTTACTATTAACACTAATATTAAGTCATATATTATATTTATATTAGTCACGTGACCTTTGAACTTCAGTGACTTTGAAAGATTGCACTGATGGATGCATTACTGATCCTGAGTGACACTGCTAGTTTTTTGATATTTCCAATTGAACTTGAATGTACTGGGGACATGATTCATTAATCTTACATTACAAAAAATCTCCACCGTAACGAATCATTTTGTCTCATATTCAGTCTTAATCTGGGAACAAGTATAAATATGTTGAAACAAGGCCATGAAAGGCAGATCAGGTCACTAGGATCAAGAAAATGACACTTGATTCAAGAAAATTCTGGAAACAAGTTGATTAGCATTGGAAACAAGTGGGATTATCTCATTCCACTGTCAGATTTTTGTTAATCCCGTTTTAAGAAAAGTAAGATCGGGAAATCCATCACCTATTTGCATCTTTCCTGTCTGTGTTGCGATTGTAAAATATCAATCTTTCCATCATCACCTCTGCCAGTGCCTGTCAGAGCTGTCACTGAAGGGGAAGTAAGGTGACAGACACTTGCCAGGAAATACCCAGAAGATGCTTTGGGCGGCAGACAATGCATAGCATTGTGATCGTGTTTTATAAAACAGGTTTCACACGTGCACTTTGACACCTCCTAAATATCTTTACACAGTGCCCTATAAAACTGGCCGACATACCACAAAACATTTAGTTTCGCCTGCTAAACTCAAAATGCAGCTCTCTCCCTGCTGCTTCGGCCTCCTGGTCCTGATGGTGAGCGGCATGCTGGGACCTGTGGCCAGCTGCGACTTTGCTGACTCCATCTGCGGGAGCTATTTACCCGGAGACGTGATGATAGGTTTGATGTTACCGAGCCATCGAAAAGTGGTCGCTCTTCATGAAAGGACACAAGCAGAACCCTTCACCTGTACTGAGTATGTATATGAGAAATCAGTGATGAACTTAATTCAGGAGAGAATTTTATGATGCAACCTGATGCAATATGTTTGCATCAGGTTGTTGTCTTTTATTACTGCTTGTGTTATTGTGCATATAGAATTTTATTTTACTGTTCACTGAAAAACATTTTTGCAAAAAGAGTGTGTGTTTGTGTGTGTGTTTAATTGCACTGCAAAGAATCTGTACCGCAAGCCATTTAGTTTCATACTGTGAAACAAAATAAGTGTCTTGTCAAAGTCTTGTTTTTTTTTAAGAAGTAAAAAAAAACAACAACAAAAAAGCAGTTTCACTTGTTTGTATATAAATCTGTTGAAACAAGGCAGAATAAAGCAGATCAGCCCACTAGGATCAAGAAAATGACACTTACTTCAAGAAAATTTTGGAAACAAGTTGATTAACATTGGAAACAAGTGGGATTATCTCATCCCACTGGCAGATTTTTTTACCTTGTTTTGAAGAAAAACAAGACTTTAACACAGAAGATGAGATTAAATGACTTGTTGAGATGAAAGTTATTTGTGGTATGATGCCTGTGCATTTTTTAGATTACACACTGAGCTGTCAAATGCTCATTGAAGTGGAAGCTCACGCAACACAAAAATGACAATGTGAATTTTCATTTTAAAGGAGTCATGCCAAAGTTGCGGCTATATTGATTGGAAATTGGAATATCCTCCCTGTAAGACAGAAGCATTTTGATAATATGATGATGGTCGTCTGTTTTCCAGTTTCGATTTGGTGCCATTTGTCAGATCCTTGGCTGTCATTCACACAATTGAAGAAATAAACAAAGCTGGCGAGCTCCCAGGGGTGCGTCTTGGATACCTGATGTGTGACACCTGTGCTGATGCAACAAAGGCGCTGCAGAACGTGGAGCACATGATGGCAGTGAACGGCTCCATGAACGTCCAGTGCAACTACACAGACTACAGGCCAACAGTGAAGGTCATCGTGGGAGCTCGCTTCTCCGAGGTGTCGATTGCTGTGGCCAGGCTGCTGAGTGTCTACATGGTCCCCCAAGTAAGATGAATACTTTCCAATTTCTAATCTTACTAGTGCATTTAAAGTGAGTGTGCACATAATAAAACGTATATAATAATGTTATGGGGTGTGTAATGGTTAAACTGCATTTCTTAATCTTCAAATTATGTGCTAATTCCACCTTTTTTGTCAGCTGAATCCAATTAATTAAAAGTGCATAGTGCACCTTTAATTAACCAGAGACTCTCACTGAAATGTATCACGATTCAAAAATTTAAACCAATTCTCTTCTCTCACACATTTATATTTCAATTCTTCTAAGTCTACACTGAATTCCTTATGTCTTCCCTTGTTATTGTGTCTCATAATCAGTTGAGCTGCACATCATCGTCTCCTGCACTGAGCGATAAGTTGCGCTACCCGGCTTTCATGCGGACGATCCCCAGTGATATGCATCAGACCAGAGCACTGGCCAAACTCATGGCGCGCTTTGACTGGAACTGGGTGGGTGTTGTGTATGGGGATGATGAGTACGGCAAAGCGGCTTTCCAGAGTTTTCTCTCGGATGCAGAGGAGATGAACGTGTGCTTGGCCTACCAGGAGGTGGTTCCTCACTACCTCGATCATGAGCAAAGCATGCAACGCATCACCCAGGTTGCCCAGCAGATCCGCTCCTCCTCGGCCCAGGTGGTGCTGCTCATCCTCAAGGGGGAGCTGGTCGAAGCTCTTTTCAGGGAGATGATTCTGACCAACACATCTAGAACCTGGATTGCTAGCGACGCCTGGTCCAGAAAGGGGGACGTGGCCCGTATGGACGGCATCAACGAGGTGGGGGACATCTTCGGCTTCACTTTCATTGGACACCACAGTGAATCCTTCGATGACTACCTGAGGAACCTGAGACCAACCCCAGGAGGATACAACCGTTTCATCGAAGCGTACAAGAACCTGAGATTCAACTGCACCCCAGAGTGTTTTTCAAAGGAGCCTCCGTCTTATTGTCTCTCATCTGAACTGAACATCAAATCTATGAATGCATGCGACTACACAGATCCTCAAAAGGCCAACGATGACTACCTTGTGAGGAATCAGGACACAAGTGAAACCCACGGTGAAAGAGTGGCAGTGTGGGCCATAACTCACGCTCTCAAAAAATTACTGCAGTGTAACAAAACCTCTTGTTCTGGAGAGATGAACTTCCCACCATGGAAGGTGAGAAATTACAGAACACAAGCAGCAAAAATGAATCTTTTAACTTTTATGAAAGCATAGTTTCCAGATTCTTTTGCACTGCAGGCATCTGACACGAATGAGTTATGATGAATGTAGAGTAGAACAACTTTAAATGTGCCTGTTCATCAGCATTGCAAGAAACCTGCATTGCATTACTAATTCCAACTTTGTCCTTTGGTCTTACAGCTTCTCGAAGAACTGAGGAAGGTTCGTTTTGAGCTCGATGGCCAGACGTATTTCTTTGACAAAAGTGGTGATTTTGTGGATGGTTATGACCTGATAATGTGGGAAAAGGATGGAAACCACAGAAGCTTTAAAAAGCAGGGACGATACCATGCCCTCAACGGACAAATCGAGCTCAGTGTGGATGTGAGCGAATTCAACTGGCTTTCAACATCCAATAACACGGTAAGAGAGCATAAAAAGAGATGCATCCTTGTTTGATGTTATTTGCTTTTTTGAAATCTTCCCAAAGACAAAGTGCTCACATCTAGTTCATCTTCATACTTTATGTATACGTTCTTTATTGTCAACACTGCAACATGAAAGAGACTAGATTCTTTAGACTGCATGATAAACTTCAGGTTTTGTTTCCTTGGTTTGCTCTCTCAGATTCCTCGGTCCAGATGCTCGGAGTCCTGCGCCCCCGGCTCCGTGAAGAAGATTCTCAACGTGTCCTGCTGTTACAGCTGCACGCCGTGCGAGGAGGGGACCTTTGCAGATGCCTGGGGTATGCCTTAGTTTGCCTCAAATTATAAAACATCTTACCTGTTATGGACAAAGCTTGCCCAGTAGTAAAAACCATCTTGTCTTCTTTTAGATCTTAACGAATGTAAAAAGTGTCCCAACGGAACTTGGTCCCTGACGGGTTGGACGCAGTGCAAGAAAAGATCTGAATCCTACCTGCGGTGGGGTGATGTTCATCCCATCATCCTGGTGGCATCTGCAGTCTTCGGCATTTTGCTGCTGCTGATGATTCTCATTATCTTTTTGGTGTACAGAGAGTCCCCACCAATGAAAAGAGCCGAGGTGAGGCTGTCATGCGTGATGATGGCCGGTCTCGCGGTGAGCTTTGCAAGTGTGATATGCTTCATGGGCAAGCCAAATGTACACCTCTGCCGGGCCAGGCAGGTCATGTACGCCATGGGCTTCACCCTGTGTGTTTCCTGCATCCTGGTCAAGGCCTTTCGTACATTCCTGGCTTTCTTGCCTTTTGGCCAGCTGAGACACAGGCGGCTCACGAAACTTTACAAGCCACCTATAATCATCACTGTCCTAACTTTTCTCCAGGGGATCATCTGTATTTTCTGGCTAATCTTTGATTCTCCTGATAATGACACCACCCCTCCGTCTGCTCAGTCCATGAAGAAAATAATTCAGTGTAATGAGGGTAAGACATACATAGGTTTCGGCATCATGCTGAGCTACATAGCTCTGCTGGCTTTTGTCGGCTTCCTCTTGGCTTTCAAAGGCAGGAGGGTTCCCCAGGAGTTCAGCGAAACAGGCTACATTATTTTTAGCATGCTAATGTACCTGTTTGTGTGGGTGTGTTTCATCCCCATCTATATAATCAAGACAGGAGAGGGCCCTTATGTGCAGGCTTCGGCCATTCTGGTATCCAGTTATGGCGTCATCTTCTGCCATTTCTTGCCCAAGTGCTATGAGGCACTTTGGGGGTCGAACACCGATACGCTGGAGAAGATCCTGAGGCGGTGGCAGGCCTTCTCTAGTCCAGCTGCTGAGCCTGAGTTAGAGAAAGAAATGCCTCAAATAAGCACGGTCTCACAGGGGACGACGGGGCTTTCGAGATCAAAAACAGTATCTGCAATTGAGACGAAAGTGAGAGTGAGCCAGGCTAGCCCTTCTGGTTCAGAGGAAGTCATAATACCAATGTCCCGAGCCCAGAGGATTAATGCACATCTACTGCCTATAGTGTTCGGGGCACAACTGAGAAAGAGACGTAGGAGTATGTCGTTCTAATAATGATGATGTGTAAACTTGGGGTGCAGCGTGATGGAATATAATGGAGTGATTTGTTATTGTAAGAGACACTGTAACTTTACATTTACTGTACATTTGTATTTTATGTATCCTGTTTTCATTTGAGAGCAAATCTTGTCATGATCAATAAGGTCAATATGTGCTGGGAGAGTATGTAATATTTAATATGTATAAATATTTAATATGTATATTTTCTGATGAAAATGCAGTTTTATTCTTCAGTGTACAGAAGACAAAACAGAACTTTTATTTGTATTTTATACAAATACCAGAGTACATTTACAATAAAGATGCTTTTAAAATAAGTGATGTTTGGTAATTCCATTCCACATCCACATTAGAGCTATAAAAATATTTCTCAGAGACGTAGCTCCTCTTGAAGCAGATATAATGTCACTCTATCCAACAGTATTTATAAGATCAAGTTAGCTGGCAAACAAATACCAAAGAAGAAACTGCTTTTAAGTTTAAAAAATACGATAATATCTCTTGTTTATTGGTCAGCAGGTTAACTACCTAGCTGCAATAGATGTAAGCTGATACATCTAGTTTGAACAGGAAACAAAAGAAGTTTACAGGAAAACCTCTGAGAATGGCACGACATTAGATCAGCTGCCTGAGACGGTTACACAAGTGCCAGCAGATCAGTGGTGATCCACGCCAAGCAGGGGTAAAGACGCTTCTCTTGCCAACATGCAATTGCACAACCATACAGCTCATGTCTGTTGAATGAGACTTAGATACAAACCTCAGTTCATTGGCATTAGTAATAACAGAAATTCTTATCATATTTAGATAAATCAGTGTTTAAAATCAAAGGAGAGAAGAAAAGGAAGAAAGGAATGTTTTTTATTAGTGACTGACATTATTTTTAAATTACACTTGTAAATTATTAGACCATTTTTTTAAGTGAAGGCCTAATGGTCAGGAAAGTTTATCCAACCCATAATGCTGTGAGGGAACAAAAAAAATGCACTTCAGGTTGTCCCACAATCGAAGCAACGTGCTATTGGAAATTGATCTCGAGGAAAATGAGATCACACGCATTCTCAACCTCTTTGTCTCCGAACACACACACACACACACGCACAATGGCATTTCATTTATTTACGCAAATCATATCCGGTACTTTCTGCTGAGTTTTAATCTCATTCCAGTCATAGCATCTCCATTTTTTTTGTCCAACTCAACTCAAACTCAATCAGACGTCATATTGTGCAGAAAACAGACGTCCAGCATGTTAAGCTCCTTCTGCTCAGTTAGTCAACAACATGCCATATACCTGTTACACCCTTCTGTGGTACACCTGGTTCTGGTTCGCAGGGATTAAAGAGCTATGCATAATGCTTCTGGGAGGTAGTTCAGCTCAGGCTTTCTGTTATTCTTTGTATTACCTATCTGAGAGTCAGCGCCACAGGGTAGAGGTTTACTGTTTTTATAGATTGTTGTTTTAGTCAGAAGAGGTTCCTCATGTCCTCAAGCTTTTTTTCAGAAACGCCCTACTTCCCATACACACAGATAACCCACAGAGACTGGAATGATATTTTTGGCTCACGTGCCGAGGGCTGGTAAACTGAAAAATCTACTTGCCATTTTTATTTATTTATTTATTTATTTATTTATTTTTTTGCTGGCCACATTTTATCTACAATTTTCACAGTAACGTCATCAGTTTCCAGTTTTATCATGTATAAAGAATCAGGTATATGAATTTCAAACTTGCTCACTCACACTGCGGATCAAGATAATAAATCATGAATTGAAATGGAAGCCAAAACACAAGACAAAGTCCAACAAAATTAATAGAACCTTATTTATTTATCTAAAAAGAACAAAATGCAGGAGAAATAAAACGTTGCTCAATGATGCTAGTAACACTGACGACATTCAAAAGTTATCTGGACTCTGAAAGTGCTCGGATGGCTTATGTGTATATTTCTGGTCACCACAATAACAGGCTAAGTTCCTGAATGAACTGTAACTGCACCGTTTCGAGAAGGAAGAAGTTATGAATGTTTTCTTTGTTTTTTAATCGAAGACAAAAGCAGTGATGATAACAATGAGATCCAAGAGATAAGCTGTAAAATGTAGGCGACATATCACTGCTTTGAAACGTAACTATCAGTGAAACCTGTCGTGTGAAATAAAAACAGGAATTTACGGTGGCGTATTCCGAGAAACAGATAGATATCTTTTCGTATCTCCCAGGCCCAACTGCTTAAGGAATTTCAAAATCTTTGGCACGCCTAGGGGCACACAAGCACCAGAAACTTAGCCTCGCATCGCCAGACCAATTCGCAAATGAATCTGCCAGAGCAAATAAAACATGAGGCTGAAGATTAGTCTGGCTGCCAGGCTACCGGTAACTTCCCTGTCAGTGCATTTACAGGAAGGGGGGGTGTGTGTGTGTGTGTGTGTGTGTGTGTGCGTGCGCGGATATGTAGGCGTATAGGAAAGAAGTGTGTGTCTTTACTATACTTTTAAAAAAATTAGAGAGAGATTTAACACAGTATTCTATTAAATATTACCAGAACATCAATCAAGCCAAATAAAGGTGACTATTTCTAAACAGCTTGTAACAGTCTTCACAAAACAGAATTAAGTTTATCCCTCACGTTAGCCTAAGTTGCCTGTAAACTTTCATAACAACAGTACAGTAGATGAAGCTAAAAACACCACCTGACAAACTGGGCTCTGATTACCCTGATGAGCTTAAAGTCTTACTTGTATATGCGTGTGTATGTGAGTGTGTGTGTGTGTGCGCGCGTCTGTGTGTGTTGATGCACTTAGCGTGACCATCTGTATGTGCTGAAGCAGGGAGTGGGAAGAAACCCCCAATCCGTCTTATCCTCTCAGCTCCCCGCTGTCACAAGCTCTGCTAGGTAGTCAGGACACTCAGCAGGTTGCAGAGGACCACAAAACGCTCGAGAGAAAAGATAAAGAGACAGAAAAAACATAAATGTACATCGGCATTCAACGGTAGACGAGTATTCGAGGAGGCCGAATGCAGCGAAAGCCTGTCCAGGAGGATTTTAATAGGACTCTGCCGTCTTAACTAATCAGGTAATCAAAGCGATCCTTGAAGACGCAGGTAACACGACCTATGGATTCACACTTCAGACTTTCTTTAAAAAGGTTTTTGGTTTGCCTCCTCAATCATATTTCTTCAGAGAATCGTTAAGTTTTGTGGTAGTGCACTTGAATGTGAAAATGGGCTGTTCTCCATCCAAGGGAAAGTTGTTTGGAGGATTAGATGGGACTGGGACTGAAAAGGCTCCGTTGGTCAAAGAGGCCAATGCTGATATTAAACCTGTAGAGGAGAACAAATGTTTGAAGACTGATGAGAGAGAGAAGGAGCTCCCGTTATCCACCAAAGAAGAAACTCAAAAAGTGGCTCAGTGGTCTAAGATGGCCCCTGACACAACCGTTGCTCGAAGTCCAGAGGACATTGAAGGAACCGAGGTGAATGGAATGACCAAAGTAAGAGGCAATGAAGTCTTAGAAATGGATAAGATGAAAAAGGTGGAGAAAAGAAAGAAAACTAAAGGCCCAGAAAAGAGACGGCGACTAGAAAAGCAGAGAAAGTCATCCGTCATCCACACGAAGGTCGATTTCCCCCCACACATGGTGAGAGCTCACCAGGCAGCCTATGCCTATCTGAACCCAAACATTTCCAAATATGAGACCCTGCTGGGCCTGCTGGACCAGGCCGCCCAGACTCAGTTGTCCCTCCAGCCCATGATGTCAGCTCTGGTGCTGCGCTTTGAGGAGATCAACCAGGCCTTGGAGGAGATGGCTGAGGAGGGGGAGCTGATGTTGAAGGAGCATGGGGAATATATGTCCTGGCCGTCTGGGATGATGGGCCCAGCTGTTATGTCGGCCAAACCTAGCACTGATACCACCAACCCCCCTGATCCACCTCCAGACCTGTTACAGCAACTGCTTCAGCATTCCACAGAGAAGATGAGGCTGGTGGGGAGCTCTGCCCAAAGAGTGGGTGACACCACCCTGGAGGAGGCTGTGGAGTATTTTGCTTCCCTCTCCAAGCTGCTGGCCCACAGGCTACAGGCCAAGCAGGGGGCAGAACGGAGACTGGTTCAGGTGCTGGCACAGGTGGAGAGGGCGGTCATGAAGAAGTCCAACCCTGAGGATTCGGCACTGCACAGTGAGGACAGTGGTATAGGGGGAGAGAATGAGTCCCTGGCTGGCTCTGAGAGGCACCGCCGCCATCGTGGAAGCGCTGGATCTGGAAGTTGTGGGTCTGGGTTCAACATCCGCTCTGCACTTGATATTTCTCACAATAATTTAGCAAACCAGATAAGCCACAATGAAGGTGAGGATGAAGATGAAGAAGATGATGACGATGAAGATGAAGAGGATGGGGAGGATGAATATGATAGGCCTATGAGGAAGAGGTCAAATTCTTCCCCACCAGATCCCAGTCAACCTCTTCTCCACATGGAGGCAAAGTGTAAGAGGGAATTGCAACTGAAGCGACCCATGACTGCTGCCATCTCAACCAAACCAGAATATTCGTCCTCCACTCGAGGTGTAAACATAATGCTAGAGCTGCAAAAGAGTCAGCAGGTCCTGGATCGGCGAATCATAAAGATGCGTGAACGCTGGGGAAACAGAGAATTAGCAGGGCCTCATTATAATCTGTATAGGGCTGGCCTAAGAAGACATTCTTTAGGTGGGTCAGGAGTTGGCAGATGTGCACAGAAAGGGCCCTCGAAGACTAATCAACCCCCTTGTTCCTTACCAGCGTTAGGACCCCAACCACCTGGACGCCACACTGTCAGAAAGCTGATAAACACCTTTAGTCAAGGGGTTGATGGCAGGCCAGGCCAGAGCCTCGCGAATATACCACCTCATATCAGAAGACCAAGGAGAAGTGGGGCCCTTCTCTTACCTGACATAAGAAATGGTGGTGAAGGGGTCATCAATGGCAACAATAACAACAACAGCTGGCCAGATGGCAGGGATGACCTGGATGTAGACAACCTCCCACCTCCTCCTCCAGAGGTCCTGATGGATAACTCTTTCCAGAGTACTGAGGGGGATGAGGAAGAGGCCGAGGAGACCACGGATCAGAGGCGCCATGTGATAAACCAAAGGACTGCGGTCTCTCAGCGTCTGAGGACATATGTGCATAATGTGACAGTGCTGCCAAACCGACCCAGCATAACACAAAGATCAATCGGTGTCTCACCTGCCCGTCCCATCAGACAAGATGCTGTGATGGGGATGCAGCCTGGACAGTACGCAGAGCAGCAACTAGAAACTGAGCTCGATCCAGAAAAGGATGAGGCCTCCACTTTGTACCAACAGGCACGCAAGATCATCCACCTGCAGAATGCAACAGAATCCCCAGTCAAGAGAAATCAAGCTGAGCAGGCAGCCATGAGCCAGAGGCAGGAAAGTACTGAGTTTTATGAGACTGAAATGTCCCCCTGCAATCTGCCTGTGACAGCACCACCCGTCTCTAGAGTGCGCCTACCACCATCTTGTCCCTCGGTGCACCACAGATTCCAAAGCCCTCCTGCGTTCAGACC